>JABCKH010007867.1:0-24228 GCA_018851285.1 Lyophyllum semitale | reverse complement strand
ATGTCTACCTTGAGTTCCTAGTACTCATATTCATCATATGTCTTGCTGAAAAGGTTTGAGGCATGCATCATTGATTTCGGCGTCCAAAGTAGCGGTCAAACCCTGTACCCTCGAAAACCCGACGAGCGAAAGACCACGATAGTGTCAAAAATGGGCCTTGAAGCTTGACGCTTTGAAGCACAAATATTCTGAAGGGGTGTGCACTGTACAACTGATATATCACTTCGGAGACATGTAGAACAGGCAAGTCATAATGAGCCGCAATACGTAAAGAAAAATGTAGATAGCTCCCGAGCCCAAAAATCCCTCTATCAAGTCTTTCCGTCACCTCATGAGTGCCAGCCGAAGCGATACCTCCACGACGGAAAGAAGAGGTCAAATCGAGAGAAATCTGAGCTAGGTCGACAAGCCAGCACACTGAGGTACCTGGTTTACTCTAGAGGACGGGAACGCGGACAAGGAGGCGGAAGAGCTGATACCAAGCCCGAACTTTTGTGTCCGCAGATGTTTGTTCAAAGAAACACAATTTGCGGTTGAGAGCCTTATATAGGATTAGTGCTGTATATGGGTTACGTAACTTGTTCGCATCACGTTTTTACCAGTATCACGAGGACTATGTAGTCGCCGGTCGGCCCTCTGGGCCACCAGGAAATGCCAACACTCGGCCAACAAATGGACAACGCTTTCTATTCTCACCGACATTGAGCTCAGAATGTCTCTTTCCAAACCGCTTACACTGGCCCGTCTAAACGACGTGGTGTTAGGCTCGTTCGGTTTACTGCAACCCAGCGAAACCCTCGACCATCTGGTCCGATACCTTTCAACATGGAGTGGTAGCGAGTGCGTTTCTGATTCCTCGCACCGCTCTCAGGTCTCTAACCTTCCTTTAGCAAGTTTTTTATGGTGCGATAACCCATCTTCGGCACATTCTACTGCAACTGACTCTTCTCAAGATCATTCAATACTCAATCAAGCTGCTTGTACCACTTTTGAACCTCCGCGCACGGCTTCAGTATCGTGCAGGCCTCCGCAATGCTCCAAATAGTTCTGCCGCTGCTACATACGCCAAGCTCGGAAGTATCTTGGGTGATTCACGAACACTCTGGAGAATTTGGGGTACGGCAACTTTGCACGATATCTTCCCCCTCACATAATCCTTCAATAGGGCTTTTACCCATTGTGCAGTGGCTCGTTTCTTTGGAGCGTACCCCCCCACCCACGAGGAATCTTCTCACCATCGAACGCCTTCAAGGATGGTCCATGCTCGCGTATTATCCGCTTGAGCACGTTTCATACCTGCTGTCTCACGGCCTCATCCTATCTACAATCCCCTCGATCTCATCTCTGTTCTCGTCGTCTGCAAAGCCTATCGCACTAAACTCCAATGTTCTGGGGATGTGGTCAACCCGCTTCTGGGCCCTTTATGTCATCCTCCAATTCGCCCATCTCCACGAAGATAGAAAGCTTTTACAGCTCAGGCAACGCAACCTTCGTAAAGCCAGGGGCGTAGGCTTAACGCCAGCAGAAAAGCAGGAACTACATCAACGATGGGACGCCTATTGGTCGGAGCTAATCACCAATCTTGGATACCTCCCGCTCACTATCCATTGGTGCGCTTTTACAAGCTAATTGGGTGATATATATTGAAGATTGTACAGGTCTTTGGAGAAAGGAATTATTAAGAATGATGTCAGCACTTTAACATCTAAATCGCTTCTCGTGACTGACCTTGTTGCCCTAGGTGTGGGTTGGCATATTTGGGCTGCTTGCTGCCCTCGCCTCCTTTAGAAAGGGTTGGAAAGCAACGGCTTTGCCATCGCCACCTCCATCCGAAACGAGGAATAGTGTGGAAGCAATCGACGCGCAAGCTGATGCCACTGGCTATGACGTGAACAAATAAGATGTATAGTCAGTTCTCCTCCTTGCGACCAGTGTCCCTCACTTGATAAATCATTCTCCAGCGCTTACATCTTTCTATACCTTAATATCAAATATATGGATGTTAAATTGTTTCAGGCACTGCACCAGAGCCGTTCTGGGACGTCATGCGCTTGCCCCTGATGGAGTTGTTACTCCATGGCATTGCTGGTTCTTCTGTTGTGCCGTTACCCAACCTCTACCTCCAAGAATAGACAAATAACTTCGACCTGTGATCCACTCAATTTCCCAGCTTACTTTGAAACATTTAATACCCATTGTGTATCAGATGAGCTTTCCCTCCTAACCTCCCAGCTGCTCACCGCTATAACCCTTTCTCTTTGCCAGACTCTGCGATGGCTTCAGATAATGCGCCCTACGACATAATCTTTGCAGGTGGTGAGTTACCACTGACCAGCCTGGTTGTCTTGATCGAATTCTGTATATGTTCAGGTGGTGCCTCAGCATGCGTTACAGCAGGAAGACTTGCAAAAGCTGACCCAACCCTCAAAATACTTGTATGTGAATTGTCCCCTAATATATTTCACGATAGACTAGACGAGTTGTGCTAGATTTTGGAAGCTGGGCCATTGACACAGGAAATGCCGGATCACATACAGCCTGCACGATACTTCAGTAACCTTGTTCTTCCTAGCGAGACTTTCACGTGGCATGCCAGCAAGCCGAGCCCATCATTGGCTGGACGCTCAGTCATTGTTCCCACTGGACGATGCCTTGGAGGAGGCTCAAGTGTCAATTGTATGCCATCCATCGCTGTTTTTTTAATATCAAGATTGAGGACACTTGCTGTAGTCGCTATGTACACCCGTGCGGCGGCTTCTGATTATGACGATTGGGAGTCGGTTTACAACAATCCTGGATGGGGGTCTAAACACCTAATCCCACTGCTGATGAAGGTAAGCTCATCTTTCTAACACCAGTCGGACACTTCATCTCATAAGTTTAGGCCGAGGCTTTCCAGACTGGCGGAGATCCTGCAACACATGGCACTTCTGGGCCAATCAAGGCCTCATTCGCCGATAAGGAGATAAATGTTGGATCACAATACCTGGCAGTCGCTTCACAATACGACAAGGAACGGGGTTTTACCGAAGACGTGAATAGTTTCTTCACCTGCAACGCTTATGGCGTGAGTAATTATCCGTCGAGGCCATAAACAAAATGCTTACCCTGTACCTTCAGAAATGGCCACGGTTCGATGTTTCCGCACTTCTGTTCAGCGAAGTGCGCTGACAGTTTTCACAGATATGTTAATATTACCAACGGCAGACGTTCAGATGTTCCTCATAGTTACATCTACAACCAGTCAGGAAACATAAACCTAAAGATATTGGAAAGACGTCGCGTGGTCCGCGTTATATTCGAGTTGGCCGATCCTAGCTGTCTCAGCGCGATATGTATTGATTCGTCTTTGCAGAAACAATCGTGCTGTAGGGGTCGAACACGTCAGCGATCTTGTAGGACGTTCTAAAGGAGTTGCAGAGCCAGCTGTATCCTATGCTTCACGTCTTGTTGTCGTCTCGGCAGGTGCTTTTGGATCTCCTGCCATCTTGGAGAGGTATGGTCCATCACCTCCTCCAACAGCCTCTCGTTGATCGCGTTCAAAGATCCGGGATCGGGGCCCCGGATGTGCTGAGGAAGAACAACGTACCTCAAGTAGTGGATCTTCCTGGCGTAGGAGAGCACTATATGGGTCATCCATTCTCGACCATCTCTTCCCATATGTGCTGACAACGTATTGCATGATAGACCATAACCTCATATTTACACCCTACTTTGCCAGCGAAGATGCTGACACGCTTGATGCCATATTCCGCGGCAGCAATGAGGAAGTCGAACGTAATGACCTTTGAATGTTTGATTCGGACAATCATACTTTACTGATCATTGGTCTAGCTTTTGCTACGCGCTGGCTTCACGATGGCAAAGGCCTGATGTCGCACAAGTCGGTCATTCTAGCACTATGACGTACACTTCTGACTAAATGGTTTCTATTTAGTGGAATCGACGCTGGTATCAAGATCAGACCCAACAGGGAGGACCTGAAAGAAATTGGACCAGAGTTCGAGACAAGATGGAAGAGTTATTTTGAGAATGCCCCGGACAAGCCTGTCATGTGGATGGGGACCCTTGCTGCGTAAAATTTGCTCCCTGAGTCCCTCATTTGGAGGTTCATCTGATCACCTATCCATGCCAGATATGCTGGAACAAATCCCGCAGCTCCGCGCCGCAAATACTTCACGGTTGGGTATTATACAGTGTGTCTCGCGAACTTTCTCACCTTAGTACATCCCTGACCTCATCAATAGGAATATCCCGTCTCTACTGGCCGTGTGCACATAACTTCTGGCATCGACGCATACGGAAAGCTCGAGTTTGAACCAGGATACCTGGACCAGTTCGTAGTCTCTCTATTCCTGCACGTGTATCTTGTCTGATTGTGCTCATTCAGCGCAGCTGATTTGGGCGTGTTGAGATGGGCATATAAGAAGGCCCGCGAACTTGCTCGTCGCATGGATGTTTATCGTGGCGAATTTGTACTAGGGCACCCAGAATACCCCAAGGGCAGCAAGGCAGCAAGCAACGGATCGGCGCAACCTGTGGAGATATCCTCTCCCGATATCATATACACCACTGAGGACAATAAAGCAATTGACCAGTATCATCGCAAGACTGGTTTGTGCTTGTTCTTTGATTCCTCAATGTGTGCTTACGCGGTTATTGCAGTCGAGACTTCTTGGCATTCGGTAAGGAAGCCCGCCGTTATAGCTTCTTAAGGGGCATATTGAAAGATATACCGACTATTTCAGATCGGAACATGCGCGATGAAAGCAAGAGAGAAAGGCGGAGTAGTTGACTCCAGGCTAAAGGTCTATGGTGTCCAAAACTTGAAAGTTGCAGGTGTGTTGTAAACCTTTTTCTTTCAATTTTCTCCTCCAACATGTAGTCTAGACTGCAGCATAGCACCGTCCAACGTCGGCGCGAACACCTACAACACGGCTTTGGCAATTGGAGAGAAAGCAGCCGTGATTATCGCGGAGGACTTGGGTATCAAAGGTGTTTATGAGGCGTAGCATCATGTGTCGGCTCATTTCCAGGAGTGTCTTTTATGATCTCCTTGTACTTTAGTATATGTAACTCGCGGACTTGTACTTTTAACCTTAACACGAGCTTATTGCGCGTGACGTCACGCGTCAGCGTGACAACATCTCTTACCGTCCTCCCAGTCATCTCTGCACAGATGTCACTTTGGGTAGACCAAGTAAGAGCTTTATGCTTGTGACCTCCAGACCGATGTCTCACGAAATCCACTCCTAGTTTCGGCCAAGAAGTCTTGACAATCTCCACTATCATGATGGTCTTTCAGCGCGACTAAAATCCTTGGTATGCTGCTGTCGAGATACGAAGTATTTAGGATCAGCCAACCCGTTTCTTTAGGCTGCGTCGGGCGACTTTCCTCACATGTTATTCTATGGTCCATCAGGTGCTGGGAAGAAGACGAGGATTACCTGCACGCTACGAGAGCTATTTGGACCGGGTGTGGAGAAGGTACGTGTTACAACTATATGGCTTGAAATGCGCTGAAAGAATGCAACAGTTGAAAATCGACCAACGAGTATTTTTGTCACCCTCTAAACGGAAACTCGAAATCAACGTCGTGCAAAGCAACTTCCACATCGAAATCACACCAAGGTCCGCCCTTCTTATAATGAACTCGGAATCACCTCTAATCTATGCATAGTGAGGCTGGGAACTATGACCGTATCGTCATCCAGGAACTCTTGAAAGAAATCGCACAGACACAGCAGGTTGACCTCAATGCCAAACAACGATTCAAAGGTCAGCAGATTTTTGCTACGATGCCAAACCATCCTTATTCAATCACATTCCAGTGGTCGTAATAAACGAAGCCGACTCCCTTTCTCGTGACGCGCAGGCAGCACTTCGTCGAACGATGGAAAAGTACATGTCAAATATGCGTATCATACTTTGTGCGAACAGCACGAGCAGACTCATCGCACCTATCAAGAGTCGATGTCTGCTGATGCGTGTTGCTGCGCCGAACCCTGAGGAGGTAGGCGTTTCCGTCTTTTTTGGCTTACCGCGTCCTTGATTTCGTTTAGATGGAGGTGGTGCTTAACCATGTGGCGAAGAGAGCCCCCTTTGACCTCCCACCAGAAGCAGCCAAAAAGATCATCGATGACTCTGGTGGAAATCTCCGGAAAGCTATTCTAGTTCTTGAGGCTTTGAAAATGCAGTCGTAAGTCGACGCGTGGCCGCTCAACTCGCAATTCACCCATATCTTCCGCTTGTAGACCAGACCTTAGTGGCCCCCTGGAAATCGCTAAACCAGATTGGGAAACCTATTGCCATAAGGTTGCAGACCTCATTGTCAGCGAACAGTCGCCAGCAAGGGTAATGGAAGTTCGTGCCAAGTTCTATGAACTGCTGAGCCATTGTATACCGCCCACCGTCATCCTGAAGGTCAATCATCTTTGCTGCTGCTTATTCTTTTCGCAAGTCTTATATTCACATAGACGGTCGCGGAACGCGTCGTAGAAAGAGTGGATGAAAGTTTGAAAGGAGACATCATGCATTGGGCAGCATTCTATGTATGTGACAATATTGGCTTCTTCCCCGTCTACTCAACCTTGCTGGTCTGTGCAGGAGGTTCGAATGCGCATAGGAAGCAAAAAGATCTATCACCTTGAGGCGTGGGTTGTTAAAGTTATGAGTCTTTATAAAGTGAGAGCCTGAGCTTTGAGCGAGTAAACACGACCTAACTAACCACTACTTCTGTCTTACAGCATTTCTTCTACGACATGGATATGTCAGGTTTTGACTGATCGAGGTTCGAATGAGTTTGATTTCATTGGAAATCGGAAGACCGTGTGGTAAACTCTAGTAATGTGTTTCACCCAAACGACCCACATTGCATATAGTCCAGGCCAATAGACCATTTCGAGGTATCAAAACCTCGCCACAGATGCGCGGCAGACTGGATGGCAAACAATACATTCACAGCGTCTCGATCACTTCGAAAGAGAGCTTAGAACCCAAGTGCTGTAGCTCTCGAAATGCCATTTCCTTAAACGCAGCCTGGTTCACTGAATGACATGCCACCGTTACTTGAATCGTCTCCAAAGCAGATAAACCTAGCGTGGTGAGGGACGAGGCAAGTCTGCTCCATCCACTGTAATCCCATTCCTTGATCGCGATATCCGAGAGCTCCTGGTCATGATTCTCGGGCGCATGGAGAGAGAGCTGCAGAATGAGTTCTTTGATCCGAGCGGCTGGGTTAACTGTTGCCAGTGTCAACTCCAGCCATGGTGGCGGACAGTCTTCAGGGCTCAGGCTATCGTAGGAAAAGTCGAGGGTAAGTGAGCGGAGCGCAACATTTTTGGAAAGATCCACGCCTGGAGGAGATTCAGACGGCCAGACTGATGCTAAAAATTAGCAAAAGCAGGTGCATGTGTGGTGGTGAAGGCACGAACACTCTTCTACTTCGAGATGGAATCGTTCGAGGGCTTGTCCTGCTACTCCTAATAGCCTTGAAATGAGACTATTATCGCCGGTGTGCATGATATGGAGCGAATGAAGTCCTGTCAAATCAAGACTGCAACGAGGACGGCAAAACCATTCGCCGATCCCATAGCTCCCATATTCCAACCCAACTGACAATTCCTCTAGGCGGGCTTTGTGAGGAACTTCTTGGAGAAACGCGTCTTCCGACGGCCGCCAGCTCGTTGGGCAGGACGGTGATGTTATGGAGAGACGCTTTAGAGCGGTGCCATGCCTGAAAATATTGTGGAGGTCGATGTCGGCGAAGTCAAAGAACCAATTATCCATAGTGAGGGATGTGAGGGTAGGAAGCTTGAGTACTGTGATGATGGAGTCGCGCAGGTCTACAGAGAGCTTGTGCCAGAGCATGCGCCAACCTAGACGCATGGTCAGACACTCGAGATAGGTCAAGAGTAACAGAGCGGCAGTGAGTGCAGCCTCGTCATCAAGGATGACTTCTGGGACGTCGTCGGTCACGATGGAGAGGTTGTAAATAAGATGTGCGATGTGGGGTGAGGCGGCAAGAACGGTGTGAAGACCATGGCATTTGACGTCGGTGTCGAGCACCACAGTTTGGAATAGATGGGCTTGGGATGGCGCGGTCCAGTCGCGACATACAATCGCACACGTCTGCAGGTCCGCGTGGAAGTTCTTGAGTTCCTCCAAGATGAGGAGTACCAGCTCGTAAGGTAATGTTGTCATCCTGACGGTCTGTATTCAACGCTACCGGGGACGACCAGTGCAACAATATCCAAACAGAAAGGAGAGAGGATGCTTTTCGAATGGGTTTGGACTTGGTTTGAACGGCACAAGGACAGGACCATCGATGGATCGTGGATCAGATCAAATCAAAGTTTTCCAAGCTTTCCACGTGGTATGTATGTTTCCTTGAACTATTAGTAGTATCTGCATGCACGTCGGCCCATCAAGGTTTTAGTTCTAAGCCTTGCTGACTCTTACGGCCCACGGGGTTCCCACTCGCGAACGATTAATCAATTCGTCTGACAACCCCAAACCACGAAATTTGACCACAGCACCTAGTTAAAGGAGAACTCGGGTGTAAGAGCCAGAATTTTTCGGATAGATCTACACAAAGATACTCAGTAATCTCATATTCATCCGAATCGGTGGGTTATCGATAGTGGAATGGACTGACTATCTGTTGAGCCAGCCAGGGTATGCTTAGCTTCCATAAGTTAGGCGACGAACGATGGTATCAATCGGCTTTCAATGGCGCCGAAACGTCGTACTCCTCCTCGACGGCGGAAATGAAGTCCAAAAGCTACGGAGAAGAGGCCGTATGAGTAGCGTAGTAGCTGAGCAGCAAGAGATACGTACCACTTGATGCCTCTTAGCCCCTAGCCGTTGCCCATACGCAGTTTTGAGTTTATCTTGGATGTGGATCAATTTGTCATGGAAGTGTTGGATGGCAGATTGGGGCTGCTTGGGGTCACCTATGGGTGCATAGAGGGCACTACAAGGCCCACTTATGAGCTCATACAAGATGCAGGTAGTGGCAGCTCACTTATTTGTAACAGTACTATAGGCGGCACAGCGCATCACACCTATTCTCACAAAAGTTGAAATGAGCCTAATAACGTCAGCCATTTGCTTTAGACAAACCGAAAGCCCCAATAGCATCCAGCCGATCCGCATCTTGAACGCAGTGAAGTTCCACGCATTCGTCGTGCCATTTTGTCCACAAGCCTTTCTCCTTCAGTTTCTTTTCTGTACTCCATGAGACATTATCAATGACTTGAGTGACGAGACGTCCTCGACCGTCTTTGACGAGGTCGACGCCGTGCTGCTTAGCCATGGGTTCAAAAAAGGGTAGGAAGAACTTATATGGATCCGCAGCATCTTCCAGGGAGACATATTTCTTGTCAAGAACATCGTGAAGCAGAGCAGCTTGATATGTAACTCCTTGTTTATTCTTGGTTCGAAGTAAATCAATGGAAACCGCACCGAGCTCGACGATCAACATGTCCGGTTGGGTGGCCACATTTTTCGCAATCTGCAAGGCAGTCTTTCGAAGTGTTGAGATACAATCGTCGACGCGTCTATATGATGTGCTCACCATGGTACGCATCATGAGATGGATCGTATCTGGCCATCGTGTCGACCATAATGTTCTCCGCAGCTTCAATCACTGCTTTCTCTTGTTCTGTAGGAAACATTGTGGTCGAGATTGTATCGCAAACTGTCCCTGCACTGCTCACAGCCGCGTTCAAGTTATCGGAGTCGGTGTTCGGATACGCGCTAAACTTGGTCTAAACCACGATCACAAGTCATAGAACTTAGAAGCCATGCCTTCTCGTCTGGCCTATCTTCTTTTCTGCGTCGCTCTTTTATCATGCTGTGTATTGGTAGAATCATCACAGGGAACACACAAATCAGCTTTCGTGTCCGTCACAGTCTTTGTGAGTGCTCAAATTCATTAGCCACGTTCTCTCATGTTGTTCTGAGTTCTGATCAACTATGCAGGAATCGGAGGTGCATGAATGTGCAGCAGTTCAGAAGTTGAGCTCGCTCAAAGCGGCGGTTGAACAAGGCGAATCTCCAATCTTGCACCAGGTGTTTGGCTGGTTGTTTCCTTTCGGCCCAGCATGGAATTCTGTTCTTGGTACATTCTACATCAGCTCGTCCGTTTATGCAATTTCTTACCGTTTAAGTTACTCACGAGTGACATTAGTGTTCCTAATTTCATCCTTGCCTTCATCCCTGCCGAAATCCATGGGGACACTCTCAATACGATGACAGCGTTCGCGGTGGGAAAAATATTTCTCCTTGATAACACGCCCGTTCTAAATCGATATATAGACCGGCGGCTTGCTCTCAGATGTCTTTCTTCACCTGATTCCACACTCCTTTATGGGCGAGCACCAAGGCCCAGGCGTTCACGTCGTTGTGGTTGAGGAAAAGCGAAATATTTTGATTGGGTAGGGTCTTGTCCTCCCTTCATGACGTCACAAAACTCATGATACAACTAAGCCTAGGTATTTTCATCGGATTTGCCGCGTTTTTCTTCATGGAAAAGACGCTACGTGTCCTTGCGGGCGAAGACGGCGCCCCAGCTCACTCCCATTCCCACTCCCATGGCGTTGAGCCTACAACAGCCCATGCATCTGGGGTCGATTCCTCCGTCTCTCAGAACGGCCTGCGGGCGAGAAATCTTGAAAAGACTGAGGCTGCCGCCGCCACTCCTGCTGAGTCTCGAAGTGCTTCTAATGGTCCGTCAAAATTATCCGCATACCTGAATTTGTTTGGGGACTTTGTGCATAACATGTAAGTAATTATATACATATTTTCCTTGCTTATTCTGACTGCATCTCACGCTTAGCACGGATGGCCTTGCGTATGTTTATTCCTGCGTTCACAAATATTGATCCGATTGGTGGTTTCCTTAGGATGGCTGCATCCTTTTATGCATCTCCTCTAATTGGTGCAACCACCACTCTAGCGTGCTTCGCGCACGAGATTCCTCACGAAATCGCAGATTATTCTATTCTTATTCGTAGTGGGTTCACCAAGAAGCAAGCAATGCAGTCACAGTTTCTCACCGCGATCGGCGCTTTCGTGAGTTGGCTTGCAATTTCTCCCATGTCATCCCAATGTGATGTTCATTTAAATATAGGTCGGGTACGTATCCTCCAGTGAGCATCAAGTTATAACCTCTGATCTCACCCACGCTCGTTGACAGCACATTCATTGGTATTGCCGTTCACACCGCGACTGCTTCAGACGTGGCTGCGGAATCGACAAACCTCGCTGCCGGTGTTCGACAAGACGCCGCGGGGCTGTTAGGAACAACAGCTCAATGGTCAGATTTGGTAAGGCCTATCCTGCGTATCTTCCCGAACCCTTAAGTTCTAAGCAGTCAAGAAAATATAATGCTAACTTGCGTGGACTTCTAGGTAATACCCTTCGTGGCTGGTGGATTTCTTTATATAGGTGCTGTAGCTGTCCTTCCGACGTGTGTATTTTTTCTTCTTTCTTCGTTCCTTCTCGAGAGTGTCAAGTTTTTCTTTTTACTACTTGATTGCTCAAGCCACCTGCGACTAATTTACTTTCTCCATACAGCCTCCTCGCCGAGAGTAAAAGCGGAAAACAAGCCCTTAGAGAGGTGTGTCCGATCTGATTAAAATCACTATTCCCTAAATACTTTTTCATCCGATAGTTTGCAGCGATGGGATTCGGCGTTATGTGCATGTTTTTGGTCGCGTGAGTAGTTGTGCTCCACAGCGCTAATGTCACTTAGTTGACCTCCGTCTGCTTAGTTGGAACGAGTAGATATGCAAGTGCTGCTATGACTCCCAAGTTGCTGGATTCGGAATGATGCGGTACCGCTCGGAGGGGAGGGAAGTTTCTCTACCCTGTATTTAGCTCTAGTAGTGAATAGATTCTTCCAGGGCAAAATGAGGTTCCTGAACCACCCAACAATTCTTGACCCTTTGGTCCCTGTACTGAAGGAGATGCCGGGTCTAGGGCAGCCGACGGGGAGCCGATGAACGTGCGTGGATGATTTAGGCTAACTGAATATGCTACGTAATTCAACATTCCTAAAAAACAAGCTAGGCTACCTTTTTTTCTTTGACCTCGAAACTACTCCTCGTATAATCGTAGTGACCTTCTTTTATCTTGGAACGTGTCTCATAATTTGTCTCACCTCAACTACGGTAGCCCCAGCCTAGGTACGATTGCTTTCCCCCCCACAACCCCTGCCCTCCACTCACTCACTGCTCCATTTCTTTGTTTTCAAGACTATACACGTCGGGTAGACGCTCGGTACTGCCAAACATTAATCCTCAGCCACCCTCCCAAACCGCATCCAGTCCAGTCCTAAAGCTCTACTCGTTTGAGCTCGCTTCATCGTGTACGCGTCGTCGTTACCTGTACCCATCACACTGGTCCAGGCTCGCTGGAGCCCTCCTTTTACCACCGGACCCTTCCACGTATTTTTTGAATCGTTACCCTCACCAAATTTTACCATGGGCACAAAAGGTCGCAGTGAGCCGCGTGTCGTGTGCTGTGCTATTCCTATTGCCAGAGCCGCCGGAAAGGTTCTCGTCGTCACAAGTCGTAAACGGCCAGAAAGCTGGGTCTGTGAGTGCAAGTCTCATCTTTTAGGACTCCCTACCCACCCGAGACCTTTGCTGCTCCTTATTCTGAACTCGACTGACTAATGGACCTTCTACTGCCCTGTGTTTTAGTGCCCAAAGGTGGATGGGAACCGTCAGATGTGCAGTTGGAAGCTGCAGCCTCACGAGAGGCCCTGGAAGAAGGTCCTACCCGTTCCTCTCTCCGTCTCCTCACCTCCTGATGCTCTCCCCTCCCCTCCTTGCTTCTGTCTCCCATTTCCGTGTACTCTGTTTATCAAACAGCGGGCGTTCGCGGAACCATCACTCGGTTCGTGATAACAATACCTACGCCATCGACAACCTACCATTTTTACGAGCTGGACGTCGCAGCTCTGGATCAGGATTGGCTTGAGAGACACGAGCGGAGAAGAGAATGGGTTGATTACGCCGAGGCGGTCAGGCGCCTGGAGTGGAAATCGGAGCTGGCCCAAGGCCTAAAACTTTCATCGTTGGCGCCACGAACGCGCTGAGACGTCCATCAGAAAGAATGTCCCTTCGTCAGCGCGTCCAGCGTTGGCACCAGTGCGTAGGGGACGTCGGATGGCTATGCGACACATGGACGTATTCGGCCCCTACCACCATCTGTTATTAGAAGATTCCGTCCGACATGCATCCATACACTACAGTCTTTCGTTCGACATCACTATACCCATCGACTTCTTTTGCCAGAATCGAGTCATCGAACGACCAAAACAAGAACCTCACCTGCATGCCTGGCACTACATGCACCATCATTTTCCATCACTCCGCTCATTACGAAGCTCCTCCGTATCATCCCTAGAGTCCCTGCATTTTCCCATCCACGTCTTTCACGTCGCATTCCGCATATCCTATCACCGACCCCTAGTTGTAGATTTATAATACCAGCTGCCCTGTTCATCGTATTACTGGCACCATTCGACGACTAAACCATTTTCTCCACTTTATAAACTTCCTGAGCTGTTCATACTAACGATATCATTCGCGGCCACGTTCTGCGGTCCGGTCGTTTACAAGGTTTGCATTCATTGTCATTATTCAACACTTGCTCACAGTCCCTGTCTACTAGATATGTCTTGACGGTTCTCCATGGAGCTGTCGATCCATTGAACTTTCCACTGGCTTAAACAGATTCATGACCCTAGGCGCCTTGGCCCTTCTTACATATTGCCATCCTGAACCCTCGAAGCGTCCATGGCCAAGTATTGCAAGTAGCAGAATATCCTCCACTGCGGCCAAGGCTGAGGCCGCAGCGAGTCCCGAACTCAGGCAGGTTCACCGAATCACCGGCGTTAACCCTTACACGGCATGATGCTGAACGGGTTCAGACTCCGGAGGCGGCTTCTGACTTCAGAAGACACCAACCCCAGGTGTTCGGATGTGACGATTATGGCTTATCCTTGCTCTCTCAGAACAAGCGAGCCTTGCGACCCCCCACGTTCGAGCTTGCTGTGGAGGCATGCATGCACACGTTCAAGGTTCAAGACGGCGGTATCGACATGAGGCTGGTTTACAACAAGGGTTGATGTTCTTTCTTTGTCAAACGGATTCTCTTGTCACCGCCGCGGATTTTGTTTTCATCTTTGTCTCATGGGCACTCTTTGATTATTCTGGAAGGCACCCGCTGGAACTGATGGATGATTACTCTGACTCGGATGACGTTGACTCGTTGACTAAGTGCATGTGAGCCTGTGTGCATCGTGCGTTGCTAGCTAGGCTAGGTTAAACTCGAGGTTCCCAAAATTTCCCGCTAGAATCAGACACAAATTTCGGCCGAGGAGGGTTTGCCGTTGACCTGGCATATATGGCGTTCTGCAGATCCGAAACAGTTACCGCTGACAGGGTCGTACGCCAGCTACGGATTGTGATTCTGACGCGTCATGCTCAATAGCCAGTGTGTCACTGGCCTGACCGATGCCCGTCTCGGGCTTGTCGCATAGCTCCGTTGCAAGCTCTCTGAAACTCAATATCTACGTTGTTCAGCAAACCCCCGACCGATGACCATAACCCGAACTCAACTTGTTCCAATTACTCATCATGCGGCCTTCAGTAAACCTCGGAAAACATACGAAGCCTTGTGCCATTTGAACTTCGGTCACTTACGGATTTTATGATAACAATCGTAGTGAATCCCCTCGACTCCTACTAGACCCGATCTTCTTTGGCAATTTACCCTGGGAATATTGCTTCTGCGTTTAGGTCCACTGTCGAAGGATTGGAATATAAATTTGGGCCCCGGAGTGAAAACTCAGCGGTTCTATATATCGAGGTTGACAAGCACTATAAGTGGTACTCTACAAGCTGCATCCAAGATTACTCTATGTTCAGACACCTCCGAGTCGGCACGCACACGACTGCCATTTCAAACCGACCTCGTTCCCTACTAGCTACATAATTTCAAACGGCTTCCATCGCTTTATCAAATTGTCCGAGAACTTGATTACGTCCCCGCCTCCGACCCGATTTTGTACAAGTGGGTCCCAATCTCTCCTAGTACCCGCCACGCATAAAAAATGTTGTTAACGTTTCGTATTGGTTTCGCAGGTAACACTCAGATTTGTGCTGGTTATATCTTATATCAAGTAGGTAACAACTTATCAGGCACCAGCGGAACGCGCCGGCCATAAGGAGTTACTTGTAAGGTTTCTCTTCGGTATGTATGAGTTCTTTTTGGCTCTGTCAAATGTCCGCCGTCGTATAAAACAGAAGCCGAAAACTTGGTCGGTAGTCGGGCCAGCACATTCACTTCCTTGACTCGTTGGTGTCAAGTATGTCTTCTGAAGAGTGGTCCTTCCATCCAGGTAGATCTGCCAGGGATCCATGTCAAACCCAGGACGCTTTTGTTTTTGAGACGTCAGTTGAGGCTTTATCACGGAACCCTTCTGCCGAGGAACACGCACTTTATCTCGAGAATATCAGCGCGACAGGTCGGCGCAGCTGGAAGAGAAAAGGGACCAAGGGAGAGGCTATCTGGCCACCTGAATTGTAAGTTGCTCTGTGGACGTTGATGAGTCCTCCCTAATTTTTTTTAACGGTTCTAATAGGGAGATAGCCCTTCTCGAAGGTAATTTCCCCCTTCGCCTTGTTCTTCAAAAATCATGTGTTCAGTCTCAGTTACAGGTTTAAAAAGGTACCAAAATTTTATCTGGAAGCCAGTGCGCGACCGTCGATATCCCATGAGAAATCGATTTATCGCGGAGTATATTCAAGAGGCAACCGGCGTGCGACGAACACCCAGGCAAGTTAGTAGCCGAATACAACAACTCAGAGGTACTTGTCGAACAGATTCGAGTGCGTACACCCTGAGGTACCGTGTAACTTACGCTTACTTATCCCAATCTACTCCAGTTTTACAGTTAATATTGCCTTCCGACGATAACCTTTCCCTTGTACCTTCTACCCAGACTCCACCTCCCACATTATCCCGTGACCCTCCAACAAACCCGTACCCTCGTCTGCACCACCAACGTAGGAGATCTCCCCGCCTGGATTCCCCTCTTGTTGATGGACTGTCGAACGGGCAAGTAGAAATCAAACGAGATCTGACCCTTGATTCTCCATCCACGTTTTGCGTTGAGATTTTGCTTGATAAAACGTTGCGGTCGTCATCTCTTCCTGTGGTATCGTTAGCCGCCCAGTCCAGCTCCGAACCCCAACAAATCCGTCTGGCTTGCTACGACGCGCCCCTAACAAGCACGACTACCCCGCCGTTTTATCCCTGCAACACCATAATCCTCGGCCTTAGCTCGACGGTTCAATTCAACTCTCCATGGCCACTTTTCCCCCAAAGTTCCTTATCAGTATTCATCAGCGGATCCCGCACACCGATCTACACCGAGACCACCGCCTTTTTGTGTACCTCATCCCTCGTTGATTCTGCTGGGTGGACATACGCGACGTCACTCGTTCCCGGATTTTGGCATAATATAAGCAACAGTGCAGGTCAGTTTTCACTTCGCCATAGGTTTAGCTGTTATAAATTCTGTTTTCAAAGACCCAACCCAGTTTAGCATCGAACAACAGATTATGTCACTCCGTCCTGCGCCTTGTGGCCGCCATCCTCCGACCGCAACAAATGGTCCGGCGGCAGGGATCACGGTCTACTACAAATTTTGTTTATATCGATCGTCCGACCCACCTGCGCTCCGTTGTCAAGATCGTTATAACTCTCCACAGGTGTCCAGCGAAGTAAGATCTGTTTTTGATAATACCCTTGCTATTTCTAACCTTCCTCAGGTTCATGCGCACGAAGCCGAGCTTTCAGAACCCAGATGGTCCGATTACAACCCATGTGCCCTTCTCCGCCAGCACAAGGATAGCATGCCGTTTGATTTTCCTGGTACAGATGTACAGGGTGAGGAGTGTCCGGTGCCGATGCATTCCACACATCAGATCTGGCGCCCTGCATATTAGCTCTGTTTTAGCTTTTTCGAGATTCGTCTGGATAGGTCTGCTAATCCAGGAATGCCTGTGACTGGTTTATTTGCATTTTATAAGTGTTAGGCACAAAACCAACGCTACGACCATGAGAGAATCATGATAAGCTTTCATTCATTACCCTCGGATGTCATTTCTTTGGAACCAGGATCCTTGGGAATGGAAACTCGACTATCAGTCGACAGGAGACCACTGTTCTTCGCGTTAGCCACTCCTGTCATATTGAACTTCTGGAGTGCGTAATAGTTCTCCACGACGGAGACGCCACAAACACTCTAAGCAGAAAGTAAGCCCTGACAAAGAGATTGCGGTATGTGACACACCTTGAAGACTTCGACAAGAATGAATATCTCAGGATTTTCCAGTTCGACAGTGTGACCCTCAGGGACGCATTGAGCAATATGCTGGATGAGAACTGGCCGCGAGATGACAGAATGGTTTCTGACTCGCAGTTCGATTTTGTACTGTTTATCTTATGTCAAAGGTTCGTAATAAAGACTGGGCCTAACGCACACTGAACTTCTTAGTTGGGTGTTTGGAAAGGAAACGCTCGAGGATGGTACGACACAAAGCTTGAATCTCTGACAAACTTGCCCCACAGGATGCAGAAACGGGCACTAACCGGTGTATACATCTTGTTTAGATTTGATTAGATGTAAGCAAGATATGAAATGTGAGCTAGCTGACCGTGATCGCACAACACCAGTCGCCTGAACATCCTGTACAAGTTTCACAACCAGTTTTACTGGATCAGCTGGAGGTTTGCATGAGATGAAAACAACTTAGAATGAAAAAGGCTGAGGTCAAGTTCGGTCAAGTTGAAGGACGCCGAGATTTACCACAGGGTGTGTTGGTCTGACAGTTAACTGGCACAGTAGCACGGCTTTCAGCACGCCGTACTTTAATCTTTGTTATTGAAAACTCACTGAAACGAGGCTCTGCTTTCGGCCGTTTCATGGCAGAAACTTCATTGGCAATTTGATCTTCGATTAAGATATCATTCTCTGAGTCTGAATTTGCGCTGCCATTTCCTTGATCGTCGATGGGCCACAATTCAGAGGCAACCTTGATGCATAATCAGTTGGAGCGGTCATATCCCGCGCATGGTCACAAACTGAGTCGAATAGATCGTAACACTCGGTGACAGCCTGCCTCTCTTTTCCCTTTACACCTGCAAAAAGATAGGTAATTGAGAAGTCTTCTCGACAAATTAAGAAGCTATATCTCACAGCTTACCCAGATTCCTGGTCCGTCTATGTACCGCTTTCCCCAGATAGGCGTGCCATCCTAGAAAGATGAGTGAGTAAATCGAGGTATAGTTCAGCAAGGTTTATACAAGTTATCGCTTCTCACCGAACGGTACTTCTTTTTCCTCTTGTCATTTGATTTATTCTCTCGTTTCGCATCAGCCATTAAGATTGCGACTGGTATCCAATGGTACGTTTCAGCCTTGAAGCTTGAGTGTTTACTAGTAAGCAAGTACTGGTGACCACTTGAGAGTTGTGTAAACGAAGTGCAAAATAATCGTACTTTACTAGATTGTGATCATCGAAAACGGTCACATGAGTCTCGGGCCCGAGTGATCACTTTCGCCACAAACGTCAAGTTAGCTATGTCAAGCGCTATGTAGTTAGCCTCTTCGGAGGCAAAATCTTGGCTTACAGAGTAGAATACCAACTTACTCGATGAATATAAATTATCGGTTGATAAGAGAGGGGCACTCCAACATACTATTCTGATGGGTGCAGGAAACGAGAAGTGACTTAACGAGAAAGCAGGAGGAAAGCTCATTTCGTTGAATAGGTGGAGGTGGAAAACGACCCAGGATGATCGAAAGTTCTGCATTGAGGACATTCGCGTGTAGCATTGTCTGGTAGTAATTATACTCAGAAGTAAGCACAAGACATTGGAAGGGATATCGAAACTTTAATCAGGTCCAGTCAATCGGATAACTGGCCCATTTCTATGACCGATGGATTAACGGCGATCAATATATAAACATTTTCAGGGGTAAGGAGGCATCCGACGGTGTCGGCGGAATAGGAAACGAAGAAAATGAGTTGGGACTTTGATGGAAGGAACACTTAGGGGGTTGCATACGCATTCTTTAAAGCACAGGTCAGATGTAAGCCCAGAGAAGTAGGAAATAGCGGAGATTACAAGCATTAAACCAAACACTAGTCTGACTCTCCTCAGAGTGAGCCGTACTGAGTGACTGACGATGTCAGTTCAAGCCCAGCTCCGCACCATACACCGTTGGAGTGCTCCTTTGCCCGAGTGACCGGAGCCATGTGCGTTGAATGGTTGCTGTTCCACGCTAAAAGTGTCGAAACCGCAACCCAGCACTCCAAATTTATCCTGCCAGCACTGAGGGATTCTGACGCGGTGAGCTAACGGCAGGCCAAAGACGCAGAAGCAGCACGACACGGCCAGCCGCTCTCCCGGCTGATGCTGTAAAAACAGACAACAGCTCCTTCCATGGCGAGGACAGCGAGACATATACCACCGCCGCAGGGCGTATAGCTTCAGTATGATGCAGCTTCGAGAAGAGGTCTTTGTCACCACGGTGCGTAGAACAAGATCCCCAGGAGCCCTCCAACCACACCAAAAGTTGTCCGTAGATTATGGGTTAATTTTCACGACTTAGTTGCTGTCTGAAATCCAAGCAAATATATTGGAAGGCGATTCCGCTAATCAAGACGCAGAGGAGCGGAGGTGCGTCCAATGTCCCCCGAGGCTGAAGCGCTGACCATCTAAATCGGCGAAAGCATCGACCTTCGAAGCGCCCTGGACACATGGGCGGATGCTGACGGTATGCAGGAAATCTCAGTGGCTAGCGCTGCAGGTAGATGCTAAGCCTAGTAGTTGTCGTCACAGTTCGACAAGCCTTCAGACTGCTGAGACATGATGACGGGAGAATCGGGAACAATGGTATGTACTCGCATATGATCGGGAGCTACCGATAGTCCTTTTGCTGCGATACGGAGTCGAAGAACAGCGGAAAGCAGGTCCCAACGGCCATCCAAATGGGGTCTAGAATCCTGTGACCGCCTGGAAACAGCTGGAAACATAAGGCCCAATCACCATGACCGACAGTTCGCCCGCCCAGAGCGTGGCCACTGATTTATCACCCATGGCGTAGCACTCGAGCAGTGCGTTTTTTCATCTTCTGATTGACCCCGAATCATATACCCCCTTGGATATCGAGCCACAGCAGCTGCCGTATAGGCTGACGGTTCGCTGCAACGATAGTAAAAACGGCAGTGCCCTGATTCACATGCGTGGCTGTTTTATGAGTCGTCCAAGCAGAGGAGCACAAAGCACATAATATGACTACCCACCTTTTGCTGTAAATGTTCCTGGAGACATTTACAGCAGTGATCAGCTGATCGACGGTGAGAATTATTATCGTTTGACGTTCCTTATGACCTCATCTGAGAATCCGATTGATGTCAACCTAATCTGACAAGGCACAGTCTGCAGAGAACAGGAGTAAAGGTCAGCTTGAGGTCAGCGGTCCCGACAGGTAAAATCGAACCGCTTCGCCTCGCCATTTTGTGTCGAACATATACAAGTTTGAGGGTAGATAAAGATATGCCAGTCCCATACATGGGGCAGTAGATAAATATATGATTTTACAATTACAAGGCGCATGAATGTCAAGAGCCCGTGCCCTTCGTGGTTCCTAGTCATGAATTACAAGTCTTTAGCTTTTGGTGGCCTGTAGGTGCCGTGGTGGAGTCGTGGTAGCCAAGCAAATGGCCACCCGCGTGGATAACTAGGATGTTCAAAGGAACGCAGGGAATGATAGTAGTGAGGAATAATATATGATGCTTGCTGAGTGGGAGTGAAGGAACGCATTCCCTGTGCGGCGGGATCGAACGGAGATTGATGAGATGGAAATGGGAGGATAGGAGGGAAGGAGATGCCCTCCCGTCCCTACCATCATGAGCTTTCGTCATCACCGTCGCCGTCGCCATCACAAGTATTGCCTAGAGTGCCGTGCCCACCTTTCCACTCGCGTTCCCACAATGGGCCATCTTCTTCTCTGTCTTCCCACTTGGTGCCCAGGCCTGGGTATGGATTATATTGTGGAGGGACAAGGGCAGGATGGCCAGGAGGGAGGGAACTCCGAGCACGATGTAGACGTGCAAGTAGGGCACTCCGTTCATCTAGGAGTTCGTTTATGTAGTCTATCGCTAGAGAGGGGAGATGGATTTTTAGAAATGTAACGCATGCCACGCAAGCAGCTATGGGCGAGCAAGGGATACCAACACCTACTTTTTGAAAGTACCACATTCTCACTACGCGGTCCAGCTCTGCCATCGATTTTCTCTTCTCCATCCTTGCCCTTGACAGCCACCTTACTCTTCCGCTTTCCTGTTCCGCTTCCGCCCCTGCTCATATTCGCATCATTGGTGGCCGCTAAAGCTTCCTCCTCTTCACGAATGGCTTCACGGAGCGCAGGCACGCATTCGCAGAGTGCCTCGTATCCACGTCGGATGTTCGCGCGACGCTTTTGCTCGGACTGTATGTGATTTGCCTTTTTCTGCGACGCGGAAAGGAGAGCAGGTTTTTGTTGTGGCTGCGGGGGTTTCGGCGGTGTGGAAGAACGTGCCTGAGGCTGCGACTGAGATGAACGCCGTTGCTTCGGCGGCGCAGGCACGGGATACGGTTGTGGATGGGATGGTCGCATTTTACCGGATTGTCTACCAGACGACGGTGAGTGAAATGTAAAAGGGGGTCCTGACGTCGGCGTTGGTGTACGTGAGGACGAGTCAGAGTGAGGCGGATGCGGCAGGAGAACTTGTGCGTGATGGGATGAGGACGCAGAATTGGGCAAGTAATGTAGTATAGACTCGTTATGAGTGGAAAATTGGGTATCCAGGGACATTAAATCCTTGGTGGCCTTGGTGAGGGCCTGCCTGTCCTTCGGAGTGTCGACGTCGATCCAGTCATCGTGCGCGGATGAGCCGTTCATGGATGAGAGGAATGAGTGAAAGGCATGGGACTCGGACGGAGTGAGCAGCGAGGAGAGCGAGGCCAACGATGCCGGGGACATCGAGTCCATTGCTGGAGATGGTGGTATGTCGAGAGTATAAGTGTTTCCATGTGAAACCCGGTCCACCATTACCAAATCGGGAGTGATCATCACTATAGAACCTCCTTTACAATCGATTAGGAGACACTTTCGAGTATGTATCTACATACAGACCGTCATCTTGCCATCCATCTCGAAAACACATGCCAAACTGTTGGTGGCTCCCCCGGGGCGTTATGCCTGTTAATACCTCTGGGCCCTGGCAAAAATCTAGAATCATTGTCCTACGCAACGGACCTGACCGTTTACTACACGCATGTGGTTCCCAAGCTCCTTCTCCGACACAGCCCTTTTCAGCCTAGATATAACCACACGGCAAGCGTCTGCCGCACCTCTTACCATAGGCTTCCGCAGACCCGGCGTTCTACGCCACAACCTCGTGCAACACAACCTTGTGCATACGGCCTAGAAGATCACCTGAGCTACTGGCGGACGCCCATTTCATTGCAATAATGAGGTTTTCATCGCACGTGCTATGCCTTCGACCGCTTGGATCAAGTTTCTGGACATTTCGTGTTTTGGACTGGTCTTCTCTGTTGTCGTTGATTATATTTATCTCTCCTCACCTGGTGCGGGGAGTTTGCAACGCTCGATTAAGGCACTCTCTAAATACCTGGATTGCAGTGTGCCTCTTGATAGAGCCCTGGGAAAACAGAGACCCTAGGAACATGTCCACTGTCTGCACGACTCTGAAGCCTGAGGCAACCTTAAACCATCAGCGACCACTTGCCACTTTGGAACCTGACCTGGCGGGTGCTTGTCAATGATTGCTTGATGTACTTATCGACGTTTTGACGTTTCTTGCAACGAAGTCGGGTTCATCTGACGCGTCATAAAACCGGCCGCAGGCTCCCACTACATCGAGTCTCCTTGACGGTGGTCAATATTTTCAAAAGGGAGAGCGCTCCATGACACGCCACTTCATTCGTAGTCGATACTTCACCTGATATGCTACCCTGCTTTCTCAAGCTTGCGTATTGCCTCTATGGGCCCGATTGGCTAGCAAAGTTCGTGCGGCGAGATTTGCAGAATTCACATGTACACTGAGAGCACAGCGTGGAATGGTAGATTTTAGTGGAGCCCCTCGTAAATTCTACCACCTCGTTGCAGCCCTTCCACTGTGGTTCTTCTCCGAGGACCTCTTAAGCTTACACTACCCATTGTGTCCTTTTGTACACCTGGGCAGGATCGGCAAATGGAGATTTATCACATCCTTGTCAAGGGATATAGATTGGCAGTGCCTGTACACATGTATCGTGCATGTCTAGGTGGTTCAACTTCGGTGACTGCATCCCAGTCGATGGCCTTTTCCTTCCAATTATCATTTTACTGTGAGGTGTCTTAATGTGTAAAGTGTGAATTATAGCACAACGCTCAACGTTCAACTCCGAGTCATCTCTCCATCGATATCGACCTTTCCGTGACGACGATTCACACATAGTGAACGTTTTGACCTTTGATCTCGGTCAGTGCCCGATACCTTCCACACTATACCAGAGCTTCTGATATTTTTGAAGTTATTTTTGAAGTGTTTGAAAGAGTAGAATCAAATCTGAAGTGCATAGGATGAGTGGGAAAAAAAGTGTAAAAATTGAAAGGGTCCAAAATTTACACTTCCCGACACCCCACAGTATCAGCGTGCCAGATGGCCATCATCCTCTGTCCGTTTATAATCTCCTCAGCGGGACGTTGTTCGAGGTCTTCACTGGAAATCATCCCAAACTTTTAATCATCCCAGACTTGACCTATCCAAAATTTATCCTTCCGTCCATGCAGTAGTACTTCCGTCAGCTACTTTTAGTACTCCGCCACCTGGTTCTTTTGCTCCACGATATTGAGACGAACATATACATTATTACGCTGGAAACCCTCACTGTCGATGAAGATTCGGAGCATCTACCGGAGCACTTCGGGATCTTGGACAGGTTACTGAGCTACGTTCAGAGGTACCCAAAGTCGCGTCACACCAAAATACAGGCAGGCTGAAAACATGGCTTACTTGAAGAAATGTGGTAAGGGCTGCCGTTTGTGGAGGCTCGGACATCCTTTGCGTAAAGAGCACGAGCAGTGAGT
>JABCKH010007866.1:0-24298 GCA_018851285.1 Lyophyllum semitale | reverse complement strand
CATACTCGTAAATGGACAAGGCTCGGCATTTTCCGCAAATGTACCTGGATCTCAAAATACCAATCGAACAATTCCTCGGTTCTGAGGCTGGCGATGTCATGAAATTACTATGGTGGGCTTCATTAAACAGACAATTCCTCGTGACTTGCCTGCTATGTCCGATGCTCTCTGCGAACCTTCCAAATCGAGCCAAACATCACAATCCACCGCTTGACTAGGCAATTGGCGTGTTTTCCGCTATGAACGATCTACTGAAACCTGGAGCAATGTGTTAACTATGCAACCCGAAACCAGTCAATTGGACAAAACATATGGAGAGGTGAGTTCAAGTGAGTTCATCGGTCATGACGATCATTAAAGTTACTACTTCAACGGATTCAGACCGCCCACTGGTTTCACGTAGATGTGCGAACTCTACTCGCGATAATCGTATCGCTAAGGAGGCATGTTTGGGGCAAGCTTTCCTAAGCACGAAGCAGCTGACGATCCATGAATGTTAGGGTTGATAGGAGCCAAGTTGCTGGGGTTCAACGGCATTGAATCCGCACCTGAGAGACCTTACGAACTTCGTGAGGCTCCTTCCTGCATAATATAGTCTGGCCTGAACCTGCTAATTTCGGACGCAATGTTGTCAATCTGATCAGAACCCTCAGCGTGTTGTGAATGCAATGTTTGTCGAGATTAGTAGCGGCCGCTTTCTTGCGGGGGAGCTTATAACTGCTTAGGATCTTGCAAGAACACTTTGATCTCCCTCTCCCAAGTCGCCAACTCAGTCTCATGAGCAACGGATCACCGTCGAACGACATGGACCTCGATGATCCCGAGCCACTGCAAGGCACCACCAACGCCTCCCACCAACATCCTTCTCAACCGCGTGATTCCAGTACCGCTGGGGCACGTCGTCACGGTCGCGGGGGTATTCGGCGAGGTGTGGGTCGCGGTCTTGGTTCCCAAAGCCAAGGTGAGCCATTTTGATCGGTCGCAGTTCAATGGGCTCGTTAACCAGCGATATCATGGTCTTCTCTCAGCTGAAAACCAGCTGTACCTGACCCCTCAACAAAGTGGGAACCAATGTGAGTCGTTCCGTATATTTTGCAAACCTGCAGTGGCTGACACATGTTGCCCTGCATGTGCAGTCAAGTTTCGAGTTGCCATCCCCCGAGGCCAACCCCAAGCCCGGGATCCGAATGCCGGTAGTACCACTGGTTGGTGTATGTTGTCATACACGATCTTTGTTTCGTTCCACCGTTACTTACGTTTATCGATTATAGTTACGGCTGATCCCCACGATACGAGCTTTGTTGACCAATACCCCAACTTTAGCGGCGAGTCCAGCAACCAGGGTAAGAATTTGGTGTTGCCTTTGCACTGTCATATGACATTTACACAAAGGGTTCACTTGTAGGCTTTCGTGTCGCCAACAGTGGTACCCAGCAAAACGCTACGAACCAGGGGTCTGCCCAAAGTCACAACCAACACTCTGCAGGGACTACCGCCAACCCGCGGGGTGCTACGTTCCTCCCAAGCCGCTATACCCAGTATGACCATGCGGTGGATGCGCTTTCTGACCACCAGTTTGACGACGTTTCTCATTATTGGGCGAGCCGTGGGTCGCTCGCGCTTCCTGGATCTAATCCCGCGGCTCTCAACGCTCAGAAGCCGTTTCATGCAGGTCTAGGCAACCAAGTCTCTGGAAGTTCAGCCTCGCAGCCTGCTCCTGCTGCCAGTTCCTCCAGACGAACGGAGAAAGCGCGGGCAGCGAGTTTCCTCCTTCCACCCAACTTCCTTGAAAGTATCTCTCGTCGCATTGCATTGCTGAAAAGGGCAATCACCGGACTCGAAAACCTCCTGCAGGACGTCACCGAGGCCCAGGGTAATTTTTCCCTTGAGAATCCCCTCGCAAGGCTCGCCGCTTTTGATGCTGAAGAGATGCAGCTCTCGTCTCCTAGTCCACCACTCATTCGGGCCTCCGCCGCCAGCTCTGGCGACATGCAGCTCGTAGAGGTCGACGCCGCCATGGCATCGCCATATCTGGCTCCAACGTCTTGGGACCCTGCAAAGCAGCAGCTGCACGGGATGATGTACCGTGTCCTTTGGTACGTCCTAATCCTCATCGGAAGGAATCTTTAACTAATTGCCCTTCCTTAGCCTCGGAAATTCTCATGAAGAAGTTCTAAAGGCCGCGCGGAATGTGGCGGAGACTAACCAGCGCGAGACTGTTTCCATCTCGGTCCCCAACGACCTTGTCTGGCTGGTGCAGGCGGCGATGTGTGCGCCAAGTAGGGAGGAGTTGCAGATGGCTTCGACGCAAAACTTTTAGTCATTCTCGTTATCATCACTAGTACATCAAGTTGCTCATGTATCACTTCAATCCTATCAATTACAATCCTGCGGCGCAGGTTTGATCGCTCTGTTTTTCGAAATTCGGCCCCCATTTAGGGAAATATAGAGTTTGTGTTCGGTTTTTTTGATAGTATAATTCTCCACTGCTTGGTCACATCTTTCAGATTCGTCTTCGAGTGCCGCATCTGGCTTCGAGATCACAGCTAATATACCATGTTCAAAAGTTGTCATAGGCTCTCGGGTCTCTTGTCTCATCATCATTTATTGAAGTTTACGAGAACGATACAAGGCAACGACAATGAAAATGAGGTACGAAGCAGACGTCATTTCAGAAGCAAATACTAACAACGAGAACACGGCCTGTGTGTCCCCAATGAATTAACGAACGTCCGAAATGCAGACACTTACACTTATAAGCCGTTGTGCCCGTGCGTTTTGGAAGTGTTCGTGTTGAAGTAAGTGCCTTCGCCGCCGTCGTGGATGGTGGCTTCGTCTTCTTCTCAGTGGGAGGTGATGGCGGCGGTGGACTCAGGTCATCTGCTTTTCAACCACGGTCTTGACAGAAATGGGTACCTCACGTCGTTCACACTGTGCAATTCAATGATGGACGCTCAGATTCTTGATATAGAACCGCTCAAGTGAGTACTAACCTTCCATCTCTACGTTAGATGTTCACCGTGTGCAAGTTGTACCCGTCTCCTCTGCGGCCGATGTACATCAGGTGGATTACTCCTACGTCAGTCCACAACTTTAAACACTTCCACGATTCCTCTGTAGACAACTCGGGTGCCGTTCATGCTTGAGTCCAGACGACCATCGCATTAGTCTATTAGCTTCCTTGTGGCAAGTGTGTGAGTGAGGCAAGGTTTAACGAAAGATATGAGATCGTGTATTCACCAATTTTATTGGGGGGGGGGGGGTTCGGCTTCCTGAACTTTTTGTCAACGAAGTCCTAATCATCGCCTTCGTTGTCCGCAGCCGTGATGCGATTCGCGATGTAATTGACGGTCTTCCGGCAACATAGCATTTGTTTGGCGAGATCCAGTTCCGGCTGAAGAGTAAGATGACGTCCGAACTTACTCCTTCAATAGTAAGGTCAGTAGATGAGCGTAAAGAGTGGTGGCTAATCCTACCCTTTTCTGGTAGAGAAAGTTCCAACAACACGCCAATTAGAACCACAATGGCTTGAGAAGTCTCTTCCTTGACGTGGGATCGACTCGCTCTATGGTAACCAAGAGACTTTGATCTGCCAAAGTATATACCAGAATCTGAGAACATGTAATTAGCAGCAACACCGTTAGAAAAGAGCAATGACCACGTCGACCACTTTGTACCTATTCATTCGCACTTCTTTACGTTAGGCAGCTGCCGTCTATGTATGGGCCAACATTGTGACAGGAGGAGAACCTATCTCATGAGCTAAGATCTGAAATCGTCCATGGTTTGGCAGGTGTCGGTGAAGCTGCGTGGAGATCATTAATTCCAGAAGCTATCCTTCGAATGATAACGGCATGATCACATACCTTCCCAGTAATTATATCCTCCTTTTAAGAACAGACTGAAAGGGCTGTGGGACTTCCCCACGCTAATAACGTTGTTCGATAATGTGCATATGTTCTATGGCTGGATGATTCAGAATATCGATACGCTAGTTGATAGAACATTTCAGTATAAAGCTGCAAGGGAGCGTAAGCACCGACCAATCTTCCTGGGCCAGACTGCGGCTGTGATGAGACGCGAATCACGGTAACCATTGAAGTTCGGAAAAGCCACATCCTTCCTGATTCGAGTACGCACTAGAATCTGGCGCATACCGCTGTGAGACTCTCTCCATTTATGACCAAGTCGCCAATCTGTGCCTTCCTATCCCGCTGACCACAGAATGAAATTCTAGTTCCTCTAGTGGTGTAATGATGCACTAAGCTGAGAGCAACGACCGTGAGACCATTGAACTATTGACGAAGCGCAGGAGTTGTAATTGGTTTCCGTGACGGTGGCAGTTGGTGTATTGAAGAAGACGTAGACATTGACTCGGACGCGTTATTGACGCATTAGTACTAACTGAGACTAACTGGCATGGTCGCTGAGAGTCGCCCTGCAACGGATATGGACTCGGAGTCACAGTCACTGGGGCTGGGGCCCGGGAAAAGAGTCGTCACGGTGTCACGTCACAATATTCCCGTCACTGTGACATTGATAATTAGTACTATAGGTCGGAGGCGGGCCCTTGAACTTGGCCTACCAACGGCGACGACGGCGGCGACTATGCAAAAAGCACGCTGGAGATTTGGCCTGCCCACCGCACAGGCTCCCCAAGATGTCTCCAAGCCTGTCCCTGTCCCCGCCCTCGCCTCGGCACATGCAAAGAAGCTTGGTCTCGAGAACGTATGTCTATTCCACTCATTGCTGCCACCACGCTGACCTTGTATTCATATAGTTCTGCAACAACTAGTAAGATAACTGTTGGGATGTGCGATGCGATATGTACTGATCATTGCGCAGCTACGTCAACTCTGTCGTACAGGCGCTGTACTTTTGCACGCCATTTCGAGACCTTATGCTCCAATAGGCGGACCCCTCCCTGGCCTCACTCACCCAACCCTCTGCCCCTCCCAGCACCACTCCCACCACATTCGCCCCCGTCCGCCGCAAGCCGTCCACCTCCGACGCCCCCCTTCCCCCCCCCGCGCCGATCCCTTCCTCTCCACTGTCCCTCTTCTCTGCCCTCCGCTCCTTATTCTTCTACATCTCTACACATCCCGCTGAGCGGGGCACCGTCTCCCCGCGCACGTTTGTTGAGAAGCTCAAGGAGGCCAACCAGATCTTCAACACCACCACCCACCAGGACGCACACAAGTTTCTCAAATATCTGCTTAATAGAATAGTAGAAAAGATCGAGGAGGAACGGAAGGCACTAGCTCAGGCAGAGGCGCCCACCGAGGGTTGTGCGTTATTATTTTCTACTTCATGTTCCGCAGCGTGGATTGACCGGCCGTCTTCGGCCCAGTGTCCAATTCGGTTACAACTCTCCACCCTACAATTGACTCCAACTCCAGCCCAGGCTACCTGTCACTCGTACACAAGCTCTTTGAGGGCGTCGTCACTAGCGAAACCCGGTGCCTCACGTGCGAGACTGTTCGTCTTCCGAGATTTATTTTTAGTAGTGCTGGGTATTGACGGATTAATCCTTCAGGTTTCGTTGCGTGACGAGGCGTTCCTCGACCTCTCCATCGACATTGAGCAAAACTCGGGTGTCACGGCGTGTCTTCGACAGTTCAGCGCGAGCGAGATGCTTTGCCACAAGAACAATTTCCCGCCGCCCAATCATCTAAGTATGCGTGTACTAGGAGGATTCCTCATCACACCAGAAGAAGGTCGACGCTGGGTTGCTCAGCAGCGCCCAGACCTCGTGATCGACGACTACACTACCGTCTCAGTCCTGGGCAACATTTTTAGACGAAACAACGTGACACTTGAAATTCGTCGCCGTAACCCATTCGACCCAAACGGAGACGGACGTCCAATTTCTTATCCCCACTCGCAAGGCCCGTTTCAGCCGCCAAGATTTCCGCGATATCAAACGCGGTGCCCTCCGACTCCGAGTCGCGCCCTTCGCACCAGGAGAGTATGAAGTCGATGCCCAGAAGCTGATCGAGGAGTATGGTATGTGCCCCCCGCATGCCTAGTGTATGTTCTGACATTCGCAGATGAACACTTGAAAGCTGATTTTGCCACGGTATACGTAGAAGATAAGAAATGGTACAGCCAGGTTAACTAGGCTTTCGCGGACCGCCTCCCAAGATGTGGATTATAAAATGCACGTACTATTGCAACAGCCGAGCGCGGATGGGATGGACCTGCGATGGGACGCCGGGGATCGCGGACCTTCAGAGGTGTACGGTATCTCATCCTTGAACTCGTTGCTGCTTCTCTATCTGACCGACGTATATTTCCGTTTTTCACTCTTAGACTTGTGTTCATGTACTACTAGGTGTGTCACCGAACATATTGTGCACATGGCTAACCGTGTTGTACAGACTGTTCCTAGCCCATTCCTTTACTGGGCTCACGCACTGCAGTATGTAATATCATCTGTGATCCTCAAGTTGTTTTTAGGTCGATTCTTCTCAATGATCTACATAATCATGCATAGGGGTGGGTGGATCATGGTACACTCCGATGTCGTAAACCTATCCCAGATCTTTATCGTAGTACCTAGTCTTCGACCATCATCAGATCTTGGTTTTCGCTCAAACTGGTGTGTCTATAATTATATTCCTTCCATAAGTGATTGTCTACCAGAAAGAGTAATTTTGACGCAAGTCGTTTTGAAATTTAAATGATCCCTCGCCTAAGCCTGAGCTCAGTATGGTATTTAACTAGTGCGGAAAGAGCAGAGCTAACTTGTAACTTTCCCTCGCCCCATGTCCCAGGAGAGTGCTTTGTAAAAGTATGCCGCATTCTGCGCCACTCCAGCCGCTGCTAAAAATCGTTCCATCTCTAGTCCAGGCGAAATACTTGACTCTGCACAGAGCCTCGCGCAATCCATGGAGTCAAGCCTAACCCTCCAGACCTGTTCTTCCAGCGCCGAACATCCTAAACGAAATGCAGATCTTGTCGACAGACTAAAAAAGCTGCTGGGAGACGGTGTCTTCGATTTGGTTGTCCAAGGAAGTTCAATGCCTGGAGATGAACCTGAGCAAATTGACAGTGTGCGATTGTGCAGAAATCATACCTCCGAAGTGTCATGTAAATATTGCACCTATCACAGTAATAATCAAAGGTTAGATCGTACTGTCAATATTGAATCTTTGTGCTGACCAGGACCAGTAGTGGGGAGCCCGCTAGCGACGGCAGCCACCCATAGTCTGGAAGAACTGTTCGAAGTCCCAGTAGGCTTCGAGATTGAGGGGCGGTAGTATTGGACAAGGATGTATCTTTCATGGAAGTCTGGCGTTGCGAGTCATGTTAGTCTTGGTGTACCAGCTACTGTTGAAGCTCTAGGATGGTCGCATGGGGGGAGATTTGACAATGTAGACATGCGGACGGATGTGTATCAAGTCGGCAGCTGTTGCGGCTGTTGAATCGGAAACAAAATTAGCTGGGGAACGATGAGATTAGTTGTGGGGATTCATCTCCGGGAAAATCGAAAGTCGGGGACCCACTTTTGGGCGGGAGCAAAGGCAGGAAAGTTGAGAAGAAGTTGAGAAGTTGTTGAGGAGGTCACCATCTAATCTGCCAGATACTGATGGTCGGGACCGTCGCATCGCCTGCACTGAACTGTGACTGTGACTAAGTACAGAGTCAACATCATAGTACTTGCATGCATCTCCAACTCGCGTCGCGTACTACTATGTGCTCAGACCTTTGAACATCCTCAGGCTGTGACCCCGTCGCGCCACTAGGCAGCATCTCACATGAAGTGTCTTGCGTTCGGACGTGTGAAATCTGCAATTTGAAGCTCTTCAATTGACGGGAGAGCATTAGTTTATCTCTTCCCTTCGAACAACCCGACGTGCAATAGTAAAGCCTGTATGTATTGGTGAGTCATTTCAAGTCATGCTCCTATGAGATATTATGAACTAACACATTCAAAACACCAGGACTAAGGGCTCGCTCAATGGTGAGGCGCGGGCCATCAGAAGAACTTTCCATATTATTCGGTGATACCACGCATCCACCCAGCTTTGCCAGGGATGCGAGCGTCGATGGATCATTAGAACTGATATTTTCCCAGTGCACGCGGATGGCCCTTCTCATATCTGTCTATTCCTTATACCAAATCTCCAGAAGAGGTACCATTCATTGCGTCGACTTGAAGTCACCGCCCTCTGCAATCACTAAAGTCATCGCTTCAGCAACCGAGCACGTTTCCGACGCAACAGAACATTGGCCGTGCGGATTTTCGGCATCTGGCAGCAGGAGTCGCAGAAAATCAATAGTTCAAAACCCGGTGAAAGTATGTGCAATCGAAATCGCCCAACATCAACTTTCAATGACTTTTTTCACTCTTGCAGGGCTTGACGACGGTTGAGTTCTTTAACGTTAAATACGCTAGGTATGATCAAGTCCTTCTCCCTTTATCTCAGGCTCTTTCATCGCGGAATATAGAGTCTATCGTATCTTGGAACGATCACTGGCAAGGTCACGACATCGATTGCTCCAGGGTCGCCAAATGCGGATTTCGGCTTCCCTGAGCTTGTCCTGGTAAGCCCTCCGCTGTTTTCTTCGCCGTAGGTGCTTTCCTAATGAATGTGTTCATATATTTGTGGCATATTATCTCTCAGCTTTTCAGGTCGTTGTCTTCTCAGCGCATTCTAACAGGGCCAGATCCGGCGCCTACCCCGGCGAACTCCTGCATCGGTAAGTGGTCCATCCCCTGGCAATTCTGGTCTCACTTCTGTTGATGGTAGTGACTGTATCCTGGGCTTGATTCCATAAATCTCCAGCCCTGCGCCACGCAACACATTGATTCTTTGTATTTCAAGGCTAATAGATATCTTTCGTACTTGACCGCCCACTGGGGACTCGCTCTCTCAGCTACTAGTAATGGCCTGTTCGAGATATCATCACTCGACTGCCGCCGCCCTCTGGAGCTGGGAGCTAAGATTAGATGAGTAATCTCGTGTTTGAGACTCTTGACTATCTCGGTTTGAAGGAGTCGTTCTGTGGTCACAGCTATCTCCTTCTGGTAAAGCCAGGGTACCCACATCCTGGAAGACATGCCAAATCCGGCTTGTCGGATAAGCACTAGTAGCAATTTGAATTGCCAGACCAGGAATTCCAAATTCAGCATTTACTTTTTGGGACCCGTCTCTCTCCTGGCTTTGATTTGCTCGGGTACGCATCTGAAAAGGTATAAACGCCTTCATAATCAATATAAAACTGTCCTGGTACGATTTCCTCCACCCAACCCTTTCAGTCCTCGTGTTAAGAGTCTGATCCGCTCATCTGGCGTACGGGGTCACTAGGCTTGTACTATCTACAATGACACCACAATCCAAATCCGCGGCTGCGCCATTGAGGCGTCAGCCATCTGTTTTGTTCACGGAACCGACATTCGCCAACATGAATGATCTGCCCCCCGAATCAGAAGTATAGCAAGATGTAAGTCTTCGAATGAGGTTGTGATTGTGGTATGCTAGCTGACCTGATCATAGTTTCGCGAGCGACCCTCTCACCCGGCACGGTCGCAACTTTGGCCGCACCGTCCATGCATTTTGTGATTTGTACACGCTCATAGTGAACGGTATGGCAATCATGGACTACCTTGCTACGCACCCTAAAGAATCTATCTCACATGTGTATGTATGCAATACCACATCGTGCTTTGTTTTATCCTGACTACTATTCTCGCAGCAATTGGCATGAGTTTTGTGCCTACCAGGAGCTGTTGAGCGTTGTACCTACCTTGGAAGAGAAGTTATCTTGTGCTTCGGACCAAGAAATTCAAAGACTTGCTCATTTGGTGAGGCTGGTTTCTGCAATCAATTCGAGCTTATTTTCATCCCTGCATATCCAGATTCAAAAAGGGACTGCTTTTGCGATAATGGATGACGCCAAGATTCTGAAGGGAGAAATCTTGAACTGGATTACCCCCCCTGGCAGTATCCTGAAACCGTCGCTAGACTGCAGTGTAAAGATAAATCGTGGGTACCATCACCCGGTCACCGGTTTCTTGTTGTGTCCTGCACACTTGGACTGGTCTGATACAACGTACGTGTTTACTCTCCACTTCCCCAGTTATTGGTACTCACTCCAGGCTGCCTAGTATTCGAGCGCTTCTCCGATCTGGCGAGCTGTTGCCAGATCCTGGAGAACAATGGCCAATTTTTATTTTCCAGAATTTTTTGTACGACCCGGAGGACCCTTGGAAGGGTTTATTTCGCAGCTCCCTCCTAGTGACTGTACTGCTTTCCGATCATTAACTTGCGCGTCTCACTCATTCTATTTTAAATAGGCATATAACCATATCTTCCTCACTGAAGACCGCAACGTGCAAGACCAAACGGTTCAAATTACTTTGCCGTCAATTGCATATGTGGCAACCCAGGCAGGTGTCTTCTATATCTTGTTGCCCGCCGAGCTTCTGATCTTCCCGAGACTTCAGATCCGACATGCTCTCTCGTCTTCTGCTGTATTTTCGCGCATTGAAGCTTTGACAGCCTCTCAAACCTTCTTCCAGTCCATCCTGGATTTTTTCTACCAGTTTGAGCAGGGGCAGGAGATTGTCGAACTCCTCGATTGGTGGAACAGGTGAGCAACTCTTCGGTACGATTTCTTCCGCTAGAGGCTCAACACAATTTTTGTAAGGCAAATCTCTCCTTCCATCAGCTTCTCCTAAGATGATGATCATGCTTGAAGTGGATAACTCGACTTATATACCAGAATTCTAGTCGTGTGGGATGTGCCTTACCGATTTAATTTTCTTCTTACCTCTTCGACATACACCGAGTCTTGTTTTGAAGATTTTGCCATCCGAGCAGTGCTCTTGTGCCGTGTCGGTTCAGCATCTTTGCAGAATTTTTATAAGTAAATTATTCGAGAGCCTGAGCGTTGATATACGAAAAAGCAGAATGTATTTGCGTATATAGCCCCCATCGCTTTGACTGGTGACCTCCAAGCTCTGATGGAGTCCGATCATGTCACTCAACACCTCTTCCGAGTCGCAGCAGCTATAGTACATGTTGACCTCATTCTCAAATTTGCGCCCTTGTCTCGCCCATCGCCATCTCGGAGGATAGCCATGTAACGCACCCAACGTTCTTGTATACTAGTACGTCTCTTTTCTGTCCCATTCTTTCGCATAGATTCACGCGACTTGACGGTGTGATTGGAGTCGACATGTGTTGCCGACTCACCATCACCACATCACCAGACCAGACTCACTGGCAGCAAGCCTGGAATCCAGGGCTTGCCGTTCGCTCTCGCGAAGCTACGTCCCGACCTGTCATTCGACCTGCATTGCCCGCCGTGACATATGTTTCTACCTGCGGCATTGTGGAAAGAAAAGATACGAAGGGAGATAGATACGAAGTGTGAAACGGATCGAGCGATGGGGCGGCGGGAGAGGATATGCGCAAGGAATGGGGAACGACAAGGCCGCCGAGGGCCGCGGTCTGCAGTGGATGTGTGTGTTGGTTCATCGTTTTCAATCATCATCTCCTCACAATGACTCCTGCCAGCACCAGCGGTCGAGCGCAGCATATCCAGAGCTTAACCATAGCGCTGGAGCAAAATGGATCAAGAATCTCACCAAAGACAGGCTTGGGAACTTCACCGGCGGTCACTACTCTGACATCAACCTTTCTTCTGTCTTATTTACCCACTGCGAAGAAGGTGGGTTGACAGTCGGTATGGTTCATAATGATCTAATTCTATGTACACAGGGAGATGCGTTCGGACCATCATGTAAGTGACACGTTATCTCGTATGGCCTCCAGCTAAGTGTTTACTTCAGGGGTAAGCTTCCGCAACCACTACAACAAAAAATTCTCAAAGAATTTTTGTAGACAAACCACTTGTGGAAAGTATCTGTGACTATCCCAGGATACTGGGCGCTGTACGAGCGTGTTCAATGTAAGTCTTCTCGTTGTAAAAATAGCTTGACAAAATCTTAACAACGGTGTAGTCGAATTCGACCCAGGATGTGAAGCGATGATTTTCACCACCGACGGTGTCCCTCTTCAAGGTCCGTAGCATCTGCATTTTATATCCATGTATCTCAATTTTCTTCCTAGGCATAACCGGTGGATATGGTGGAGACCGTCGCGTCGAGTACATCATCCCCGAAGCTGCGCGTAAACAAGGCTGCCACGTCCTTATCATCGAGTCAATGTTCAGTGTGCCTTGGAACGGCGACACGATCGCTCCGCCGGATGTACGTGCTTGAAGGGACCTCGCACATGGATGCTTATCGTGCTACAGATGGACAGATACTTCAGTCTGGCCTCTGCTGACCTCGTTGTGCCAAACCAAGAAGGCTGGGGTCTCCTATGGGACTTCACGACGCTCCGCAAGCTCATCGACACGCTCCCTGGGAACACGCCGTGCATGGCCTGCTGTGAGATGCCTTTGCTAGCTCACTCCGGTCATACAGGCTTCAAAACCAAGCTCTTGTGGTAGTGAACGAGATAATGAATGTATTCAACAAAGGCGACCCGACGGCCATTCGCAACGCCCACAAGCTCGCGGAAGGTATCTTCGGTGAAGGCTGGGAGAGCAAGGGTGCGGGTATCTATGATGAGGGAACGAAGGATGCACAGATCTGGGGAATATGTATGTAATTCGCGTCTCTGTATGCATCTTTACTCATTACCAACGCAGGACAGTGAGTGTCCCTGTGCCGAGGTGACTGGGCGCAAAATAATTCGTCCTAGCTGTCACATTGATACCGCCTGGCTGTGGCCGTACCGGATGACCCAGTAGAAGGTAGCGCGGTCGTGGTCCACGCAGGTCGATCTCATGGAGTGGTACCCCGAGCGCTGCTTCACATGCAGCTCCGCGCAGCAGTACAAGTGGTTAGAGCAGGTAAGGTGCCTATGCTCCTCCCAACTACGATTTGAACTCACGAGTGTCTTGCTGCAGCTGTATCCGTCGCTCTTTGAGCGTGTTAAGGCCAAGGTTCTCAAGGGAAGGTTCCACCCCGTTGGCGGATCCTGGGTTGAGAACGATGCCAATATGCCGTCTGGCGAGGCCCTTGACCGCCAGTTCGTCTTTGTTCAGCGATACTCTGAGTCGAGGTTCGGGAAGCGCTGTGATACAGCGTGGTTGCCCGATTCTTTCGGGTTGACTGGTGCGCTGCCGCAGCTGATCAGAGGAGCTGGTACGTTTTGTTATAGCATATGGGTATCGTCGTGATGCTGATCATTTCTCGGCTCGGTATACCAGGTATGGATTACTTCTTCACGCAGAAGCTGTCGTGGTATGTACCCATTCTTACAAGTCTATTTTATCGAATTTGCTAAGCCCGTCTGTTGATAGGAACAATATGTGGGGCCTTCATTCTTGTTGATAGTCCTGTGCCATATGACACCAGGTTTTTGTTTGTTATGAAGTACAGATTGATCCGCAACTCAACGCTTTCACTTACAGTCGATACATACACCGCTCAAGCCACCCTAGGTGATATTAACAGGGGGAAAAACAACCACAAGGTACGCCCACTAGCACTCCCGCCCAACTGCTCCCTGATCTCTGCTTTTGTAGAATCTGGATTCCTCGCAAGCCGCGCTGCTCATCTTCGGAAATGGAGACGGAGGTGGAGGGCCTCTGGCGAAGATGTTGTTGAATGTGCGTTGTCTTTTTTTCGTTATCTTTCCACAGGAAAGCTTAGCGGGTTTGAATCAGCTGCGCCGAATTCGTGGTGTGACCAACACACCCCGTGAGCTCCCGCCTGTCAGCATGGGCCATTCAGCTGACGAGTTCTTCGAGGAGCTATTGAAGGCGTCCAATGTTGGCAAGACTTTGCCCGGCTGGTATGTGTGTTTTAGTTACGTGGAAGGGATCCCGCTGACGGATAATGAAGGCATGGGGAGCTGTACCTTGAGGTTGGCCTTTTCACTTTTTGACCTAGACCAGCTCTAACATCACTCCAGTTCCATCGCGGAACATATACCTTTCATGATTTGTCACTTGTACCTTTGTGTTGATTCGTAATTTGACAAATGGCCCCAGCATCGATCAAGAAGGGGAACCGGCATTCTGAGATCCTGCTCTGCGACGTCGAGGTGCGTTTCTTGGGTAAATTGGTTACCAGGAGCTGAACGTAGGTTTCTAGCATGTTGCAACGCTAGCATCGCTGTACAAACTGCACAAGAAGGATTATGTCCATCTCAAGCAGACTATTGATGACTCTTAGGAGAAGGTCTTGTTGAATCAATGTAAGTTATGTGCCCTGCTGTTGAGCGCAACAAAGTGAATATTGATATAGTTTCAAGTCCGTGATGGCAAGTCATAATTGTAAGGTGGCTGAATCCCGACTTTTAACTGACAGTTTTCTCGAATCCAGTCCTTCCCGGTTCTGCCGCGTATGTGCCGCCATCCTCCTCATCCTTTCACTGATGTTTATATGCTCGATACAGTGGTATGGTCTACGATGACGCAGAAAAGCTCTATGCCGAAGTCCGCAAGGACGGCGAAGCCCTCCTGAACGATGTCTTCGGAGTTCTCTTCCCAAATTATGTCGCGCTCACGCACAGTTCCAACTCCAAGACCCTCCCTGCCTCGGGCAAGATTGTTGGCTTCAACACCACGTTCTTCCGATGTTCCGACATCATCAAGGTCCCCCTCGTCGGTATTGGAACGATCTGCACGCCGGCGACTGGGCTTCATGCGCAGATCCTCCCTGTCAGGTCGGTTACTTCGCTCGGAATTTTAGCCGTGTTGTCGCTGATGATTATTAAACAGTCTTCACGAATGGATTGGGCAACTTCGTTCTGCGCAACTTGAGTGTGCAGCTCACTGTCTCAAAGGGTCGTATCAGTCTTGCTTGATGTTAAGCTGGGGTAAGTCGGCTAAAATTCAGTTTTGGGGAGCTGATACTTATAGGTTTCCTGTAGCCGTGAGCTCATCATGGAAGGCTCCACCGGCGAGTTGGTCATCTTCGAAGATCACCCCAACTATTGGGATACATGGGGTATGCTTAGCATCTTTTGAGGTTCTGGCGGGTTCTAGCGCAGTGAACGTTTAGATGTTGAAATCCACCACTTGGTGACTGCTAAGCAGTTGGAGTTTACGAACATGTCATTTGTCGCCCAGGGACCGCTTTGCGGATCGAGCCGAAGTCAAGTACGACAAGAGCACGATCACCGTCGTTGTGAGTTGCATCACGCTCATCACCCCTCTCGAATACTTGATTGCAAGATCTCCTTGGATGCTGTTACTGGTGCGCCTGCTCTTCGAGTGCTAGGTCGAGGTCTTTAACTTTTGATGATAGCCTCGGTAAAGGAGAATTCGCGTTCGTTGTTCCATTTCGACGCTGTGGTGGATTGGCACCGACGCCATGAATTCCTGAAATGTACGTCTTTGGCTAGACGCTCGGAACCTTTCTGACGCACGCATCGAATAGTTAAATTGCCTCTTAACATTCACAACGATAATCCCACATATGAGACTCAATTTGGGCATGTGCAACGGCCTACTCACAAGAACACTACGTGGGATATCCCCAAGGTCTGTTCGATCGTGTTTCTATCTGTTCAAGGACTGACCCGGATACACATAGTTCGAACTTTGTGGCCACAAGGTAACGTATGGCACAACATCTAAAGTCGAGTGCTCATTGTGACGTATAGTACGCAGACCTGAGCGAATACGTCGGATACGGTGTCGCCATCTTGTCAGAATCTAAGTATGGATTCTCATGTCTCGGAAGTTTGCTGCACACTTCGCTACTTCGGGCAGCTACTGCTCCCGATGCCAACCAGGACCAGGGTACGCCAATGCTCGTGCTCCACTCGTCTCAGCTGACAGTTTATGTCATCCTTTAGGAGAACACAAGTTTTCGTGGGCAGTCATGCCTCACGAGGGCCACTTCCTAGAATCGGACGTCCCGATGGCGGCTTATCTTTATAACTCGCCCCTCCGAAGTAAAATTTACCCTTGGCTTACCTTTCATCGAACATCTACGGTTGATACCTGGGGAGAATCAAGAGGACTTGTTCTACGAATGGGGGAAGATGTGCGGTTTGTGGTGAATTTATTGTGCATGGAGCGAGGCGGCTAATGAACAAGCCAGGTGATGTCGTGCATCTGTTCATTCTCCAAGGTGGCCGTGGATCTATTAGAAAGGCGAAGCGCGAACTATAGTGACCGGCCTCGAGTTGTCATCTACGAACTGTAATTTTTGTAACCCTTTGTCTCTTCACAACGACCGCCTTCGATCGGAGCCCGCCTCGAGCCCCCACGCCCGTAGAGCAATTCTACCTCCCATCGAGCAGCGAAACCAAAGGGTTCAAACCTTCGCCGCCCAAGCCAGAGCCGCCGGTAGATCAAATGCACCTTCCTCATCTACGGATGTCCCGTCGTCCTCGAATGCTTTTCCCCCAGAACCATCCCGAGATATTTCTCGAAGCTTTGAGGCGGAGAAAGAAGTTGAGAAGGAGAGTGCGCCTGACAAGAAAAAGGGCAAGGGCAAAGACAAGACCCTGGAGGCCTCTCCGAAGATTGAGGAGATATTGCCTCTGCTGGTGGAGTCTGCGACCTCTGGAAAACTCCCAAACTCACCCACACCTTCTCCTCATTACGGTGGGCGACCGATCCTATAATCGCCCCTGCAGAGGCTAAGTCCGCCAGCCCGGGCTTCGGATGGGGTACTTCTGCTCCGTCTTCGAGAGAAAAGGAGAGGGAGAACCAGAACCAGAAGCGTGAGGAGGAGGAGGAGGAGAAGGAGGAGAAGGAACGGGAGGAGCTGGAGCTGGAGGAAACGAGGGAGAGAGACAAAGACAAAGAACGGGAGAGCGAGCAGGAGCAGGAGCAGGAGAAGCGCATTCTGTTCAACCGCATGCACCTGCAGAAAAGCTACTGGCATCATTAAATTGTGCCGCTGCCTTCCTGCCTGCGCCCTCCACCTCTGCTCGGTGTTCCTCGAATCATTCTTTCCTGCAGCCGCCATTGCAACAGGTGCAGAACCTTTCACCACTCCCATTCTCCAGGAGTTGACAGCCTAGATGGCTCCCTTCCATGGGTGGGATGTCCCATCTGCTAGGGACGCTGCATTTCTTACACTGCCGGTTTGCGGGGAATTTTTCAACATGTCTCAGAGCGTGGCTTGAAACCCACTTGCTACTATTTTTGTTTCTACACTGTGCAACCGAGGTTCTCCTAATTTAGCCCCGTCGGGCTCGCTTTTCTCTTCAACTCTCCTCCAACCAGAAGCAACCGGCAAAATGAAGTATTACTGACGTTCGTCGTCATAAGACTGAGGTTAATCCTAGGGTCCCACTCCTCCTGCCGCGACTTCTCCATCATCCATCATATACTGTAATCCACCCTAACCTTCTTACGTGCTGGCGATATCAGGCATGTATGGCGATGGAACGCGTCGTTGGTGATAACCCAGTAGCACCAACTGCACTGGGTAAACATGCTGGCGAAGACGTCTTCAGGTAGTCCGGGATTGGACCCATCGTCAAGCTGCATCAGAAGCCCGAAGGTGGTTGGCTGGCCGTTGTTTGGGTTATGTAGTCGTAACGGGATGGCTTGAAGTTCATAATGATCAGCAAGGAGCCAGAATTGCCAGCAGCCGTTGACACTCACCCTCGATACCACGCCTATCCTTTGTGTCCTCTGCTTGATGTTCTGTGGTAAGTTTCACCGACTTAGGTCTTATCAAATCATTTACCAAGCATCGCGTATTTCTTGACAGGCAGCATTGGTAGGGTATAAAGATACTCCAAAGCAACTAGAATAAAGAGCTTGACTGTGAGTATCATCTCGCGTTTGAAATTATTGGACAGACCTGAATATCCACACCGATTTCTAGCACAGCTGACCTCGTATGCTTCAGCCTCTTCTCCTGCTTTGCGGAACTCGCTTTCAACATATATGGCGTGCTTTCCGTCGAGGACACCGCACAGGCAGGAAGGTGCACGGAAGTTATGAGTTTCGCGGTAAGCAGAAAGTTGCTCGGGGCTGATACGTTGTTCCGAGTCATTGTCTCCGTCAACAGGCCTCAACACGTCTTGTCAGAAGAAAAAAAGTCAGAGCGACTCGCCAACCACTCACCATAACCAGGGACGGAGATCTTCCTTTCCAGGATCGTAGTGAAGAATATACGGTGCTTTAGAGTCAACTTGTCGCGCAATGCGCTCAAGGAACATTTTGACAAGGTCGAACTTAGTATCCGGGCGAGGCATGGTGGAAAAGTCAACCATGGCAACACCGCCCAGCTCTTGCGATTCTTATACTTCGGCGTCGTGCATAAGTTCTGATGCAATTCCTAAGTTGTTGTTCTATCGGTTCCAAGGACAAAACCCTAGAATAGCAATTATATGACAGATCCTAGACACCTGAACTTCCCTTAACCGTCTAGAACACAATGTTTCATCCCTTGGTGAAGGTGGCGCACTGATCCGAGTTTCTTAATGGCGCAATTTTTTAAGTTTCATCGCAGTGTGCGTCGCAGTTGTCAAACTGAACTTTCCTTAACCAGGCAAGATGCTTTGTTTTCACAATACCAGATGCGTGCAGTGAAACCTCAGCTTCCCTACCATGCTCTTGTATAACCTCCTTATAAGGCGAAACTCTCAGACTAATCTATCAACAGATGAGATCCCGCAGACTCGGCGCTCTGGGGAGTCTCCGATTTAGTTGATATTTTCCCGATCAAGCGAAAACCTTCAAGTTAGGAATGCTGTCTGCGCGAAACGCCGCTGCGGTAAGTACAGCTCAAAATTCCTTTATCCAGACACTTGCTGCGTTGTGACTCAGATGCTTTTAGGACAGATTGGGAGGGGGCTTTGGAAGACTATAAAAGTGCGCTATCAACAGCAACGGACCTTTCTACCTTCGAAAAAGTCCTTCCGGCCAGCGTTCCCCACTAGGTTCCATTACCCCGCATCCGAATCAATGTCTAGTGAGTCTACATCTGTCCTCGGTCGCCGACCATACGAGGATGCACTTCAATTAGGTCCAAGGAAGAAGCCGTAAGTCCATATTGTGCCGCTATCGTCGTTCTACTCTTATCGCAGTACTGACAGTGGCCAATAGTGCCACAACAGACCCTCTTGTCCACCACGGGCGTCATTTTGGTCGTTCTGTCCACGCACTATGTCGTGTCCATACCTTGTTGACAAACGCAATCATTCGTGAGGTTGAGCTTGCAGATCAACCAGACTCGGGGGAGTCCCATTTTACATCGGAGTAAGCTTTGCAGCACTTTGACCACGACCTTCCCATAAATGACACATGCAACAGGCAACGTCGCGAACATTGTGTTTATCGGCAGCTCCTCCAATTGGTACCAGGTCTGGAGGCGCGTTTGATGAACGCATCCGAGGAGGAGATAATGCATGTGGCCGATATGGTTCGTGATTAGATCGAATCTCACGATCTACCAGAGTTTCTTATCACATTTCATTACATAGATACAGAAAGGATCAGCCAATGCGCGCTCTGACGACACAAAGAGTCTCAAAGGAGCCATTCTAGACTGGATAACTCCACGAGGCGGTACTCTCGACCCTCCGCTTGCTCGTAATGTCAAGAATTCTCGTGGATTCAATCATGAGCGCACTGGTGCCTTGCTGTGCCCCGTCGATTTGAATTGGTCAGATCAAAAGTGAGTGCCAACATGATGTTTGTGCGCAACTTGGGCTAACATGATAACTGCTCAGGATCAAAGAAAAACTACAATCGGGCGAACTGACAACCATAGGTGATCAATGGCCAACTTTTCTCTTCCACGGGTATATCTATGATCCCGAGGATCCCTGGAACGGCCTTTTTCGCAGCTCTCTCTTGGTGACGGTAGCTGTCAATCTTCAACTTTGAATGGAGTTAAATTCACTCATGATCGTTTTCTGATCGGAAGGCTTACAAGCACATTTTTACATCCCCAAGTTCTGTCGATAAGGAGCCCAAGGCTACTCGATCCAGCAATGCGCGTATCCATGGAATGACCCACGTTACCTTGTCATCGATCGCATACGTTGCAACTCAGGTACTCATTTGGACAGTTTTATCTCCCCCGTTCTCACCGCAACTTGAATTCACAGGTCCGCTTCGCCCTCTCCTCTTCGCCAATATTTTCAAGGAGCGATTTGGCCACTGATTCCGAACGGTTCTACAACTCTATCTTAGACCTATTTGATGATCCCGACGAGCGGCAAGAAGTCAATGATCTTCTCAACTGGTGGAACAGGTAAGTAGTATTGTATTATGGTCATTTACTCGGACATACTGAACACTCAACCCAGGCAGATCTTCCCGTCATATCTATCCTCCCATCGAGCATCCGTGAAGAATACAGTTCACGCTAAAATCAAAGCGAAGCGAGTTGCGATGCGGGCTATTAATCTCAACACTGCAAACAATGGCTCAGGAAATCCCCAGTAGTGTGGTTGAGAAGTTGCTTACTCTGAGCTCGTATTACAAAATGCTTGCTATAACCGTACATTAGAACCATGATTAATCTTGTTCTCAGTGCTTCAAGTGTTTAAATATCTAAGATCAGGCAGAATTACGATACATCGTGCTCTCAAGGCATAGCTATCTGGGTGGAGATTTATCCAAGCAGCAGCAACAATACGGCAGTTATTGGTTGTTCAAGGTACATCGTGACTGAGGCGATCGAGAATTACTCAAGGGTCGACGAGATTGCAATAGTGGTCGATTACCCAATAAAAAGCATGATTTACCAGGTTAGAAGGCACCCAAGGACCCTCCGCATGGTCGCAGTGGACGGTCGTGCAAGGTGTGCCATTTGGGAAGAAGAGAACTGACTGGTCTGCTTGAGCGACCCCAAACAAGTCTCAGGCTTGTGACAGCGGCAGGTCGCCCAGCGCGAGGCATACCCGCCATACCTGCGGAGGTTGGGAATTACTCAATGGTCAACGAAATTGCAAACATGGCGAGTGGCCCGACGAGTGGCACGATCAGTGAGCTTGAAAAATCTCCAAAGAGCGCCGAGATTACGCCTACGTGTGATACGCGTGATTACTCAGGGCGTTTCATAGCTGGAGAGCTGATGATCTACTTAACCATCTGCAAAATTGTGATAGTGGGCAATTTCCCATGCAGAGGACAAATTGGTTTGTTTGGGAGTCGCCAACTTGAAGGAATTTTCGAGATCTTGACAGGTGCTGTCAAAGTCCGAAAAGAGCATCGGGATTGCACTTACGCGTAGTCACCCAGCGCGCGTCGCAGCTGGATAGCTTGTGACATGCTCAATCATTGACAAAGGTGTGGTGGTGGGCAGTTATCCAATAATTGGCCTCCTTGGCTTGCTTGGGTATATCAGAAGGAGTATCGGGACAGGGATGGCTGAAGGAGGTTGTTAATTACCCGATAATAAGCTCAATCAGCAGTGTGGGCGGTTTTGCCAAAAAGGGCACGATTAGCTAGTTTTGCTGCCCTCAAAGGGCCGACAGAGTTGCGACTGCAGATGGTTCCCCAACAATCATCACAGTTTGAGAGCTAGCCAAGGTTTACCAGGGTTGGAGTAGGGGGTAGGAATCCAAGGAGAGCCACGACGGGCATTGTTGGGTACAAGTGCAAGGGTTGTTACTCCAGATCAGTCTATTGCAGCAGTCGAAGTTCTGACTCGTGACGAACATTTGAAGACTTTCAGCCTCCGTAATACAGATAAGATATGTGGAAAAGCGCAATCTAAGCCGGCATTTACAATGGGCTGTAAACGGCTCCCAGCACGGAAGACTTGAGGTGATGCGCAAAGTTTGCAACCCTGATGTTCCTGGCAAATATTTGTTTGAAACAAAGATTGATGGAATTGTTTGGAATCAACGATGTCGTCAACATCCTCATTCTGCTTCCTTAGGCAGCGGCCAGGCAAGGATGACCTCACTTGTAAAAGGAACGACTCTGTGTCTCTCTATAAACTATACCGACATTTATATCATCTTGTAATGGGATCTGTCGGAGTTGTATATATTTTGGAAAATACATTTCTTTTATGGCCTTATAAAGAAGTGTCAGATTATCCTCAATTCTCTGATGGGCGAGGTAATGGAGAGCTCAAGAAGGTCGAGTTGACGAGAACGGAGGTGACTGTCGTGAGTATGAACTCATCTGGGATGAATAGGTGAGTTATCATTTGAGGGAAATGCAAAGAGACCTGAAGAATACTGCGTGAGGCTTTTGTACGATAGTACATATAGCCTCGTTGCGTAGAGAAAATGTCCATTACATAATCGTGAACGCTTGAGGATGAGAGATGCTGCGAGCCTCAGGATTGTTATATGAATTACGACGGCGTACTATTACATTCAAGCTTCAGCTCAAGAATTCATACGAGGCTTACCCGGCGTTGTTCAACAATGAGCGTTGTTGGTCAACTCCGGTCGACAAACTTTCACCACCCAAGCTCGACGAGGCTCGACGTCTCATCTCGCCCTCGCCGTCCAATGAATCCAACTCTCCCAACACCATCGCTACTGCGTTAACGTTGGCACCGTCGTCCACTGTTACACCTGAGCCGAATTGCTGTTGCTCGTCTCCGTCTACATCATGAGCCCGCTCGACATTAAGAATTCCGGCTGAGCCGAGCCCCGCACACCCCGCTACCGACCTATGCTTTATACACAGGAAACATAGACCTGCTGTACCAATCGTGTGTTGATGCATGATGTTTGAACCCTGTCTCTTTCCTTCTTGTTCTCCTTTGCATCGACCAACGCAATCCCAATTGCAGCTTATATGCGTCCTCTGAGTGACACGCGATGACCACACCAGTCCCGAAAATTGCTGCGAGATCCTGCTAATCAAGCTGGATCAACCGTTAATCATCTACGCTTCTCGAGCCCGACGTCCCCTTGAATCCTTCCTTCCAACACGACCCTTCCCAACACCAGCATTTCCTTCATGTGGACGACGATACACACGTATCCACGCCTACGACCATCTCCCTGAATCACACCAAGAACCCGCAACCAAACCCCAACCTCAGCACGGCACACGCTGTACCCAACCACGCCCCAACCGCACGCCCCCACGCTCCTCCTGCCAGATAAACCGCCGTTCCCTCGCCGCCGTAGCGGAGGATATTATGAAACCCAACACAAACGTTAGGGTACACTATGATCACGGATCCCTTGTACGTTTTTCGTCGTCGCTCGTCATTCGATTCCCTTGCATTGACCAACACAAGCCCAGAAATTGCTGGCGATAAACCCCACTCTCGCCCGATCTGCCGTTGCTTGCCGTTCCGGCTTGCAACACCGCGGACAAAGGGGAAGAGGAGGCGAGATATCAATCAAGCTCGACCTGTTTACATTTCGACCTCAAACGTTCCTTTCCTTTCCATCCCAGCCATCCATCACTCAACACGGTCGTTCTCAACATAGGCCACCCCTCGCCGGTACTACGAGCATAAGCAGTGTCAGTGCTTGTCTCGCCGTCGAATCGCAAGGCTATCGCCTCGGCATCAACTTTAGCAATGCTGCCCGTCACTCATGAACCGAACCCCGTGTTCGCCGTGCGTGACTCGTCGAACACCAGTTACGCGTCCTCTCTGTCTTCCGCCGCTTTTGCGAGGGGCATCACCAGCACCAACCCCTCCTTCCTTCCCATTTCTACGCGTCAATGCTCGTTTCGCCGTCCAATCGCAGGACCATCGCCTCGGCGTCGACTTCGGCAACGCTGCCCGTGATCCATGAGCCGAAGCCCGTGTTCGCCATGTATGACTCGCTGAACGGCAGTTACTCTTCGCTGCCTTTCACCGCTAGCTGTCGCGGGCGGGAGTATTAACTCCAATCTCAGCTCCAACTGCATCCCACGCCCGCACACCCTGCGCCCCGCTATTACCCATGTCCATTGTCTTGTGCGTTCTCCCCTCTTGTTTTTTTTTTCCGTTCTGTGATCTAATGCAACCCTAATTGCAATTTGCAGCCGAAGCGTGCGCGAAAATAATAGTAATGAATGGGCCTTCGGTCGTTATACATGGCCAGACCTAAGCAGTAACGAGCATACAGGCTCCAGATGTCTAGGAGAAAGTGGTTAACGATCTTCTGAGGATCGGTGTCGCCACCGTTGACGTCCGTCGTCGACGTCGTGGAGGTGGATTCGTGGGGGAGCGTAAACAGTGTGATCACGAGGTGAATCGATGACCAACTTAGATCTAGCCACGACCACCTTTCCCGAGTCCCTTCATTACTTAGTAGTCTATGTTCGAGCTCGTGATAATGCGTTCAATAACACTGGAAACAAATTTCAATATTTCTGGTCAAAATATTGAATGATTATGTAAAAGATATTACGTGTTACGTCACATTTTCTG
>JABCKH010007865.1:0-24344 GCA_018851285.1 Lyophyllum semitale | reverse complement strand
ACATTTCTTCTTGATAAAAAGAGAGAGATTTGACCAACTAACGATAAGCAAATATGGAGGTGTGCACGATACCATGTTTTGTCTTGATTTGGATGATGAGCGGCCGCTAAGCCGAAGCCGAGCGGGAGCCGGGTAACTGGAGCGACTTTTGTGGCAAAAGCCGAGAAAGCCGAGCTGAGCCGAACGGAGCTGAGCGGCGGCAACACTAGGCCTCTCCACCAGAAGATAAATGCACTGCGCCTCGAGCAATTGTGGCACTGATGTTTTGGTCAGACGCTACCCATGTCACGTCCTTTGGACAGACTAAGCTCTGGCCGGCATACATGTTTTTTGGAAATAACTCCAAGTATCAACGATGTCGTCCATCACAAAATCTCTCCAACCACATTTCTTACTTCCAGAAGGTTTGTCCCTTTCATTTCTCATTACAGGTCATTTCATGTTGTCATAGCTTCCCGACTCTTTTAAGGATTTCTTTGCAGAGCGCACAGGTGGTAAAAAGATGAGTCGAGAGCTGATGACCCATTGCCATCGCGAAGTCTTCCACGCACAGTGGGAGATACTTTTGGATGATGACTTCTTGCATGCCTGGACCCATGGAATGTTGATAAAATGTAGTGATGGTGTCACACGTCGCATTTACCCTCGAATCTTCACTTATTCTGCGGATTACCCTGAGAAGTGGGTTTTTACATTTATTATACTCTAATTCCAATTCCAATCGCTCATTGCGCTTCAGGGTCCTCATTGCTGGTATCAGAAACCGTGGAAAGTGTCCATGTCCACGCTGTTCAGTCTCAACAGCTCTCATTCCTAAGCTTGGAATGAAGTCTGATATGAGGATTCGTACCTCCTGCATACGCTCTCATGAAGGAAACAGAAAGCTGATTGAACGGGCTCGTCTTTTGATATACAACAAGAACTTTGCGGTGAATAGCGAAGGGGTGGAGAATATGCTAAAGCCAACATCACTCCTGCCAGCCAGGGTAAGGAGATTCTATTCACACAAACTGAACCTGAACGGCTTATAATTTATGGCTTTATGGCCACAATCAGAATGCTTTCTCAAACCGTTTATCCGACAAATCAGATTTTGATCTGTACCGTATGCTGGTTGTTGACCTTCTCCACGAGTTCGAACTGGGCGGTGGAGGGCTTTATTTATTCAATTGATCAGGATACTTTATGCGATCAATGTCTCGTTGGTCAATGAACTAGACAGAAGGTAAGTCTTTCTTTGGCCACTATATCGAGAAATTACACTGGCTTATAGATACCGCCAAATTCCGAGGTTTGGACAAGGTGTCATCCGAAAGTTCTCAACAAATGCATCTGAGTTGAAGAACTAGCAGCACGGGACTACGAGGATCTCCTTCAGGTAAGCATATAATAATAGAGCCAGGAAAGTTCTGCTCAAGTACTAATGGTACAGTATTATTTAGTGTGCCATGCCAGTTTTTGACGGCCTCTTTCCAACACCACATAACAACATCGTTCAGAAGCTTCTCTTCACGTGTGCCCACTGGCATGCCCTTGCAAAACTCCGGATGCACACTGATTTGACGTTGAAACTACTTGAGGAAGTCACAGTGTCACTGAGACAATCATTTCGCGAGTTCGTAAAAATAACCTGTGGCGCTTACACAACATATGAACTTCCCCGTGAATTCGAAGCAAGACAGAGAAGATCGGCAAAGAAGGCAAAATTGGGCAACAAAGACCACACCCCAAAGGATGCCCCAAAGGATGGTCCGGCTGTTCCCCCTGGCGCCCAAGCTGCGGATGCAATAACCAAGAGTACACATGGCGTGGCAAAGACCAAGTCAACCCGAAAAAAAAAAGGATTTAACATGGAAACATACAAATTCCATGCACTTTCTGACTACGCCGACACGATACGTAGATATGGAACTTCTGATTCGTATAGCACTGAACTGGTATGTGGCATTATTTTTATTTTACCTTCTTCATCAGGGTTTGACTAGAAACAGGGGGAACTGGAACACCGCACTCCAAAAGCACGATATCGCCGGACGGACCAAAAGGGTTTCATAAAACAGATCACCCAAATAGAAAGACGTCAGGCCCGTCTTCGGCACATCCGTGCTAAAAACTTTCCGATTGGTCGGCGAGGCGAAGAAAACATCATCACCCCAGATCCCGAGATTCATCACAACATAGGAAAATCTGAAAACATGCCAGAACATATCGGTATGTTTTTCCAACGGAATACAGGAGATCCTGCTGTGAAGGTTCTTCCTGTACACACTATTCTATGTGACAATACTGATGCCGAAGATGTAACAGGACTTCATCCCAAAGCTCAAGCAACATATTCTTCCTCGCATCAAAGCTCTGCTTGAACAGGATAGTTCACAGGCAGGTGACTGGGAACGGGTGACATTTCACAGAGATCGTATGTATGCCCATGCAACTATGAGGGTTAATTTCACCGGATATGATGTCCGCCGAGGAGAAGATGTTATACGAACACACTCAAACATCATGGTGCTGAATTCGCACTTCCATTCAGAAACATCTACGCCGGACGTTCACCCTTTTTGCTACGCCAAAGTGTTGGGCATCTATCACACCAACGTAGTCTATATTGGAGGTGCCAACAGCAACAGAGACTACCAGCCTCGACGTATGGAATTTCTTTGGGTCAGATGGTACGATCTCCACCACATAGGAGGCTGGAAATCACGAAAACTAGACCTTCTCGGATTTCCCATCGTATCTGATGAAGATTCATTTGGCTTCCTCGATCCAAATGATGTATTAAGGGCATGCCACTTAATCCCTTCTTTTCAACGTGGTCTGGTATATTCTGCTGGGGACCACAGAATTTCCTGCTGCTGTCAAGACGGAAATGACTACAAGTTCTATGTGGTGAACAGGTAGGTGTCTTAGTTAGTATAAGCCAGCCGATATTTCTAATCCCAACCCCTTTTTGCGGCTCCAGATTTGTGGACAGGGACATCGTTATCCGATACCATTGGGGGCTCAGTGTGGGCCATGTATACACTCGTTCTCAGGGCTGGCGTGACAAAATCGCTGATATGCTGGACCCGGAGGAAGAAGAAGGGCCGCTGACCACGGATGATCATTGGCAGGATGAGCGTGAGCATGAAACTTCTCTCGCCGCAGTGGCTTCCAGAGTTGCAGGATCCGGTGGCACCCCTCCGCCTTCTGACTCTGGATCCAGTGAAAGTGATGACGATAGAAAGTCCGAGCACTCTCTATTTGGACACGGAGATGAAGATGATAGTGATGATAGTGATAGTTGGGAAGAGGAAGATTACGAGGAAGAGGGAGTAGATGCGGATGGGATGGATTAAAGTTATTCGGAAACCAGGTGTTCCCGCTGTCAGACTAGGTTCATTCACTTTGGCATGTTCTTCATTCAGATTCAGCGTGTTCTTCATTCCGCGTGTTGTTCTTCTGACAAAGGTATCCACAGGCAGTGTACATAGATGCCATGTAATGTACTACATAGTACGGGTACGGGCCATATCGCCGCTGAGTTCATAAACACTAAGGAAAAAATTCTGAATTAGCGGCCACGCGATCTCCTGCGATCTCCTCAATCTTTAAGGTTGACGCGCCTCATTTCCGTGTCCGCGGTCTCCTCAACTCATTTCCGTGATCTTCTCTTGATCTTCTCTTTTAAGTCGATGCTGTTTGGACGGTGTCAAATGGTGTCATCTTCTTCTGCTTCTGCTTCTTCCTTGAAATCCCCTAACACTGTGGCCAGAATAGTGTGATGCTAGCAAGTTATTGTCCTAAGTTGCGTCAAGGCGGAAAAGAATGAGGAAGGCGGAAGGCAGTTCTCCTTCTCCTTCTCCCGTGACATCGCTAATTATAGTTATCATGATCAAGGTCGCAAGGTCGCAAAACGAGTCCATCTGAGGTCACCTTCCATACTGAAGATACATTGATTTTTGTGGCAGTCTTGCGTTCTGAGCACTCTCGGATCAGTCCGAGGCAAATGATGGGACAGATTAGATGAGACAGGCTTGTTGGACTGGTGCTCATAGCACTACAGAGAATTGAGATATAAGCTGGGGTGAGCATTGTTAGGATAGATAGGCCCCTTGAGATTCGTTCTTCCCAGTACAATGAGTCCATCCGAGGTCATCTTCCATAAGATACATTGATTCTTTTGTGGCAGCCTCTTGCATTCTGACTCGGATCAAGGCAAATGATGGGACAGATTAGATGAGGCGCTTACAGCCATGAGCCCATCGCGCCATGTCGGACCTATTCATGACCCCCGAAAGCCCACTGGGCGGATAAGAACCTGCTCGAAACCCTAATCTGCCTACCGGATAAATTTCGAGCAAAATAAGTGCCCACCTGAAGGATCGAACCTAAAGCCCCGCGAAGGCATATCCAACAATTCATGACCGCTGAAACCACTACACTACTGTTACATTGCACATTTCCTCTCTCCAGAGCACAAGTAGCCGTGAGATGGTCAATTTTAGCTATTAAATTGTACGGGCGGTCAACTATTTTCCATTGTTCTGGGCTTAAGCTGCTATGACCGACTCCAACGTCAGACTACCCACACTCTAGATTGCCAGTGAGTACTTCGTGTTCGAATGTTGGAGCATATTTCATGCATCTGTTTTAGCATCGTACCAAGTGAAGATGCCCACGGGTCTGAATATGTCACCGAGAGTGACCAATGACGGCAATTTATCTCAAGGTGAGCTCTGCCCGCAATCGCCACAATGCATTAGCCTCAATCAGCATCATTTTAGCTTCTGCGTACTTGTTCACGGATTTGAGGTGGTGGTTGCAAGCCAAATATCAGTTGGATAGGAACTGGACCTTGGTAATGGCTGGCAGTGTCGGGGAGCCGAAAGATTGAATAGAATCATGGTACGTTGGATCGTTTTCCGCTGTTCGATGCTGGATATGATGTTGGTCTATTAGAGCCGGGCCAAGGATGCTAGGATCGGCATCGACGCTCGCATGAACCGCACGAAAACGCCATGCTTATCAACGACAAGATCTCTCAAACCAATTCAAAGCTCGTGTGCCCACCCCAGAATTTTGTCGATCTTGTTTGGAAAGACAAGCCACAGAAATCTAAGGCTCCCATATCCATTTTAACCATCGAGTTCTCTGGTATGTCCGTTATTGCTAATGACCATTTGATTTTCTTATGCCTCTTCATTTTAGGTGTTAACGCTGCTACAAAACTTGTTAAGTTACGAGATTGGATTAAGGCCCAACCACCGAGCATTCCATCGTATTCCAAGGGCCCTGCCACACCAGATGGTTCAAACGATGTCACCGAGTATGAAGCTGCGTCCCGCCTGACTGAATTCCGGCGCCACAATAAATCCATCTCTGCAGCGGGATCGAATATTGCACTTCTGCACTATACGCCTCGAAAGTCGACAGCGCGGACGATTGAGCGCGAAACACCCTACCTCAAGTAAGTGCTACTATATCTTTTGGCCTGGGCGTTCCTTCACGACTATAGTGGTTCTGGCAGTCAATACAGAGATGGAGATGGGACTTGCGATACCGCAAGGACCGTACTGGCCTTCACGAGACCCCACGATGGTGTACGTTTCAACGACGGCGCTGTTTTTATCTAAGGTCTGCCACCCCTAAAAGATGCCGTCCACCACGGTCGGTTCGCTTCTCAACCTTGCCGTTAATCATTCATTGTAAGTATATCTATTATTCGATGTATGGCCTGTGGGCTGAACACCTGACATATTTCCTAGATACGAGACTCTAGAATCGATCACAAAAGGAGCCGAGAACATTCTCTCTCCGGCGACATGGTCCGTATCTAACATCGAGGCCTGGATCGTTGAGCAAGCTGTCGACTTGGCGTCTCGGAGCAAGAGCAACGATTCAACAGGTAAAGATCTCTCACGATCTCACGCTCTATGTTGTCTCATCATTTGTCGTAGCTTGAGCGCAAACCCTCCAGGAACAACACTGATGGAAGAACTAATTGAAAAGTACACCGCAGGTTTCAAAGGCCTCACTGCCGGATACGCTCCGCAGCCTCGAACGCCAGTACTGTCGTTCTTACGGGCTCGACTGCGAATCCTGGCTCATCAATTCTCGCAGTGTTGCTGGAGGACGGCGGGGTCGAAAAGGTTTATGCGTTTAAGTGACCGAGGAAGAGCGCGACGTACCAGGAGCGGGACTTGGAGAGGTTTCAGGACAAGGGGCTGAACCCTGCCTTGATATTTGTTTCTGCCGATGCTGCACAAGCAGACTTCACAAGCAGACTTGTGTCGCTCCGTCAACGCGGCATCTCATCAATCTCGTGAAATCGGGGCTGAACACGAGGAAGTTATGGACCTGTATGTTGCGGTCGGAGGTTACGGCGAGAAAGTACGTTACTGAGAGGGTAAGTTTATTGTTTGGTGTTCTCCGAATGTATATTCAAAGCAGAACCTATAGATCGTGGTTAAGACCGGCCTGCAGGCAGCGTTTCTGAGGATATGCCAAATTTCGAGAGGTTGGGCCACCAGAGACTGGGTACCAAGCCTTGTCAAGTGGAGTATAGCTCAGAAAGCTAGGTCGTTTCGTGGCTTTCAATGGATACGGTTGCCCCTGCTGCGGTTGAAGTTGCTTCCAGCGATGTAACCCTGCCTCCGGTTTGAACGTCGTACATTCACGGCCTGACGCGCGCCGTGCCGTCCACACCACCAGCCACGTACAGCCATTGTTTTTTTTTAGCCAACCATCTGTTTGTAGTTATTGATTATGAGTTGTAAAGGTAAATAAAAAAGATGGGTGTGGGAGACCTTGTCAGTAGCAAGGTAACGCCTACGGAATGCGCATTTTTGCAAACAGCCAATCCTCACAGTCCGAAAATCTTCGAGGAGAAAATCCGCGAGCTTGATACTACGCGTACATCTCGGATGTCAAACATGTGCGACATACGGCAAAGCTTGCAGGTGCTGGGTATGCAGCCTATTCACGTTCTTTCAGTCGGGCGTCTGCTAGTACCTCAGGCTCGAAAAACCCATGTCCTGGACTCGACGAATTAGTATATCTTAATCGCCAAGACAGCTCAGTGTCACGAATGGAGGTGGCTCAACGATCCAATGGTGGACGAGTCTTTGCTACGAATTGCTCCAAATAAGCCGGCATCCCTCAAAACCCACCCACCTCCAATTCAGATAGGCCAATTTCGTGTTCAAACTGTCGAAATCTCTTGACTATCAAGGAATTCAAGAATGCCCTTCGAGTTCCACAGCCACCCGATTCTAACTATAAGTATCTCAACGAGCAATACCGAAACAAGAATCGCTGCCCTCGAAGTGTCGGGCTTCGCGAGCTAATTGAATCTGAGGTGTGTTTTATTTCGCTCTTCAATTGTACTTCCATCGTGACTACATTTTGCCACAGGAACACCAAACTTCACCAATGATGCGCTATGCACAAGGTGTGATATCTGGGAAGTATAAAGAAGACGACCTGTTCGGCTCGTTGATGCAAGCTATTGTTTTGAGACAAAGAAGAACGTGGCGTTGGAATGCAGGTCTTCAAGTATGCTCCTAACCTCGTTGAATGGGCTCATATTGTTTTCACGCACAGTCCCAGAGCTGCAAGAATATCTTCCGTTACCCAAAGCACGAACACTAGAGTACGTCATTTTCTGGTCTGGTTGGAAGAGTCAAAATTGATGTGACTAATCTTAAGAATTCAATGTGCCCGTCAACCTCGGTTCCCTATCGGAATACTGGATCGATCATTCGACTTGGTCGAAGACAAGTTGAAGCTACTGGAATTTGATGGACTCGCTGCCTTGAGCATTGACGACAGCAAGCTCCTCGCTTCACTTCGAAGACTTCATAGCTGTCACCAACAGCGGCAAACTTGAGAAAGCAACAAAGGTAAGCATGGTCTAACAATCCATGTGAATATCTCGTCACCTTTTTCTACATCTAGCTCCGTTTAATTTGTCTACAAGTCCCATCCAAGATCCGAAGCACTTGCTGAAGACGTTCCGGAATAATGTCTACTCCGGAGCACGCCTCCTCGCTGACAATTCCCCGCAATATATCTGCGCGACGTGGACAAGGCCGATCGGCAGGACGACAACGCTGCGACGTGGCTATTTTGTGGTGACACACTCCTATAGCTCACAAACAATCATCGCGAACATATCGCAGCACTGATAACCCACCTCTTCGTACTCGGAGAGCTCATTGATGCCTACCACCAAAGCTGCTCACTCCCCCTTGCCCCTTGTCTCACACGTGTGCATATCACTCGAACAGTTATCTGCGGATTCATGCAACTGATTTTCATCTATCGTGAACATTCTGGGACGCCACGACAGTCACTGCTTCCTTGGTTGGTATCCACAGAGATGGTCGAGCATGCTTTCGGTTTCGGAATCTGTCGCCAGATTGTAAAGGATTTCACAATGCTGCCTGGCCTGTCGACTTACCCCTCTGACGAAGACATCATCAATGAGGCATCCGTTCGCGCGTTTGGAGAGGCTGAATCATTATTTGCTCTCCTTGGTATTTCAGCGGGCCGCGCTCTATTCCTCGTCATCTCAACTCCCGGGAATCAGTAGCTGGTTTTTCGAGGATGATATCCTGAAGAAATCGAATTGGATGATCGTAGTAACGAAGGTTCAGACAACGAAGACGCCGGCTTTGACTATCAAAGTGTCCTTGACATGATTGAGGACTCGGACCTCACTCCATTGGGAGAGATGGGAGAGAAGGTTTTGCGGGACTACGTTACCAGAGCTGGACAGCGAGGCTACGACAGAGGCTTTTTCAGAAGAAGATGTGACCTGTATCTTGGACGCATGCTTCTTCACGGCAACCCGTGCCTCCCGGGGCGGGTTGGTCAAATCGCTAATGTATAACTGGAGCAGTGGATCGGGCTACGGTATTGTTTTGTCGACGAAACAGCAGCTCATGCCAGTTTGCAAAGGTCGGGCTTCTGTTGTTCATTTCTTTCAACTGCTACTTGACGTTCAATCTAGTCATTACTATTTATTCCAAAACTACCGGGCCGCATGATTGTGTGACAGACTCGTCAAGTATCGGTGCAGTCTCAAACATTGCAGTCCAGCTTTTCGAACAAGTCTTCGGATCCCAATTCCGGGATATCCCTCATTCACAGGTACTTCATGTGACGCGCTTCGATTTGCTCCCGCAGCATTCCTTTCTCTCCGAGGCGCCGACCTCCATTGGGAATGGGTTAAGGCTCTCCGGAGCTGATTGGAAACTTTTCGAGACACTGAACAACCGTATACCGGAGGTTATCCAAGCCGTCAAAGTTCTTGCCAAACGAGAAACTCAGGCTAAAACGAAATAGGTAGCATGCTGTAGTACGAGACACGCCCTATCCCTATCTAGCTTGTAATATTCTCTTATACATCCCGAAAGCGCCTGGATGCGTTACCGCGTAGCGGAAATTTTTGGAAAAAATCTGATGGAGGGATCCGGATAAAAATCGGCCTCTACTCTGCCGTCCGGATAAAACCCGTCAAAAGTGTGTGGATAAAAACCGCCGATTTTGGCCGATTTTGGGATCAGGCATTATAGGGGGGCTTTCGGGGGGTCCTTTCATGATCCACTGTCCATCAACCTACGTCGACAAACGGCAGTCGACAATGTCGCGACGGATCTGCTCACGTCCACATCTACAAGAGATCTCCTAGCACTAGCACTATCACGCCGGGTATTTTCGGCTTGTTGTCGTTGGAACGACTGATTACACAATACAATGCATGTGACCATTCATATGTTCCTCGTCTCTCAAGCTTTAAGTTACTGACATGGTCGTGGAGTATCACCAACACCAACACCAATGCATTGTTCTGCTGACGGAAAACCAGATCGATTCTTCTTCAACCTCATCTTGCATTAGCTACTCCCACAAGGCGTTGTATAAGCTCATTGTTCGACGTCTATTCGAGTCTGGAGCCATACAAGACCTGGTAGCCTCGAAGGTATGTCGTATGGTGTTTGGCCTGACTTGGAGCTTAACGTCTCCCATAGGACATTGCCTGGAGTCTTCCCGTTGCGAGCTACATAGTCATTAGTGGGAGTGTAGTTCCACAAAGGCAAAGAGTATAGATATATCGACTACCCGGTTCCAAATAATGGGTCGCGCAGACCAGCGCAGTCTGTTGTTTATGTGCCAGCAGACACGTGCACAGGTATTCGCCGACCCCAGTCTCATCTGGCAATCGTCTGAGCACCACCACAATAAGCTCCGACGAGCTCTACACCACGACGTGCCACCCCCACTTTCGTTCCTGTACCCTCTAGCCATTTGTATGCTCACACTTTCTCAGCTAGACTCCAGATCGTCGTAGGTTGTCAAGGAAGTCCTCCCGGGGACCATCACACCATCTCCTTCATGACAACACCTGTGCTAATACCCGTCGGCTACCCCCCCCTCACTGTCAGGACACAAGGGGTATCGGGCACGCGCTCTTCTGTGCCAGGCGCGACGGCCATGACTGTCAACTTGACAGTGCTTTGTAGCACCAACAGCCTCATGAACGACCACTCTGCACCGGGCTGCGTCAAAGCGTAGTGCACGAACTGCGGGGCAACGCACATGCCGCTCTGGCGCCGCGGGCTCAACGACGAGCTTATTAATTGCAATGCCTGCGGCCTCTTATTGCAAAGTCGTGAGTGTTTGTTCCCTTAAGGTCTTCGTTTCCAATATGCTGACTCTTCGCTTACCTCTCTAGAACAAATGTCCTCGTCCGAAATCTATGCGGCACAGTCATGCGCACAGGTCGATGTCATGGGTTTGTCGTCCCCCGCACTTGAATTCCCCCTCATATGTCCACCATCCACCAGCTAGTGCAATGCTACAATTACCACACCACCGCAACCCTCTGGAGAAAGGACGATGAGGGGGGTGAGGGGGGGAGGGGGATGACGAGGGTAAGACTGGCTGTAACGCATATGTTTTGTTTACTTTTTCAATTCTACACTCCACTCAGACCTTGATAATAGGTGCGGGATGTACCACAAGCTGCATGGCTCAGCTCGGCTCCATCGCTCCAGGCGTGATGCACGCCCGTGGTGGGAACAATTCCTCCGACACGCCCTCTGCCAACCCCGGCGTGAGCCGACGAGCATCGCTCGCCCGCGAGGCCTCAACCCTCGCCCAGACTCCTCCACCACGCAGCTGATCTTTGACTACAGCGAGGCCCTGAACTTCCGCAGCACGCCGTCCGAGCTGCTCTGCGCGCTATCTGCTGTGAGCGGGTCGAAGTCTCGTCGCCGCTTTCCTCGTTGTAATATGTCTTTTTCACGCCAAGGGCGCATGTTCAATTCACTGGTGGTGCTGTTTTTGCGATTTTTTTTTTACATGACTTGCTGACTTGTTCAATTAGTACTCCGGCCTTGTCTGCAAAACTCCCAATCCTGCCCGCCATGTCGCATCATTCCGCATGACTTTAGGTGTTATATCTGACATGGTGTTATATCTGACATGATACTTTCAGAGACTTGTCTTCGAAATGCAGAGCATATCGTACTTTCACAGCCTTATCTTTCAATATCAGGCACTGTCGACAGAACTCAGTCTGGTGCAAAGTTTCCAATGCTACAAACTGCGTCGGGTTTGCTGCAGTTGGTCAACACTGTCAATATGATTCATTTTGGCTACCACAGCAGATATATTAGAATTCCAAGACTTGACACGCCATTACCCGACCTTCATAGGAGTGATGAGCCTTTTTCCGAGTTCTATTAGAATAATAGAACGAGGTCATTCCTTTTAGTGGGCTATGTGTGGGAAAAGTCCCCAAAAAAAAGTGATTGCATCAAATGTTTACGTCAACATAATTACGCTCGCTTTAGGCGCTTATGCCCATCACCAGTAACGCCATGTAACGCAACTGCCAACGACGAAGATCGAAAAGTACGAGGAGAATTAGGACGGTGGAGGGAAAAGGGCAGACCCCAGCATGGGGAGAGCCGATAGGTGCGTCCTGGCCCCTGTCACTGACAACGGCTATGACTGCGCCGACACGCTGACCCCCAATCACACACTGCCAGTGCCCGACCTCCCCTACAGCTACCAGCCACCCGCGACAACCAACACGTCGCCCCCAATGATCGCCCAAGCTCCTGACCGCGCCCGAGGACCGCCAAGAACCACCGCCAGCTCCGCAGCACGCCGCATGTATTGTCCCACTTCGCGTGCGATCATACTCTGCTTGGACTCAAGCATGGCCATCAAATCTTCAACTCAAATCCAACTCACGAAAGCCTTGCAAAGGCTGGTATCAACCTGACTGCACCCGCTCAACTAGGAAGCACCCCAACGAGCCTGCAACCCGCAACTCGAACGCCCGGCTCCTATATAGCACGCTCCCCCCGCCTGAGCCCTGACGGTGCCACTGCCAGTACGGACGACCCCTAGTCGACCGCCAGTAGCCACGGGACTACGGCTCCACTACCTATTAGTCGCGTTTAGGCCCACCGATAGTAGCCGCCTAACCCACATTCTAGAAGCCCCAATCTCCTGTTCTAACGATGTCAATCACATCTGACGACGACCTTACCAACTTCTCGGACCCCAAGACCAACACCGATAATGCGCCCGACCCCGTGAATCAAGGCGTTGGCCTCTTCAATCCGCTCCTAGGGTAGACCAGCCAGAAAATGCACGACTTGGTCAATCGCCTCCACAGCACTGGGTAAGCCATCACACATCTATTGCGCAAGTTTCTAAAAAATTGTTTTCACGATTCTTGCTGCTAGGGTACAGGTCGACATCGACCTTCCCCAAATCGCGGTCATAGGCTCCCAGAGCGCTGGAAAGTCCTCCCTAATTGAAAGTATTTCTAGAATTATCCTCCCGCGTGCGGCTGGGACGTGTACTCGGTAAGTCTTCTCGTCCATCTCAACGCTCCATCTTTCTAATCTTAATTTTGGTATCCCCCCATCCAGCTGCCCAACAGAATGCCGCCTCTCCCGCTCTCCCACCCCCTGGAAATGCGACGTCTTCCTCTGCATCTTCGACTCCGGCAAAATCCGGACTGAGAAATTTGGGGAGACCATCACCAAGAAATCTGATGTTGAGGACCGCATCAGGCGTGCGCAGTGGGCCATTCTCAATCCCAAGATCCGTTGCAGATTAGTGGGCCGGATGTGGCTGATTTGTTGTTCTGTGATTTGCCTGATATGTTCCACTTTGAACCTGTCGCTTGTTATTAGTGTCTAATGATCTTTTACGTGGTCTACTAAGGATTGATCGCGGGTGTGGGTATGACTGGGAACACGGGCGATATGGACCTTGTCAAGAGCCTTGTCATGTCGTACATCAAGCGGACCAGCTGTGTTATCCTCCTAACTGTCGCATGCAAGAGTAAGCAACCTTTCACACTGATTATTTCAATGTGCTAAAACAAACAGCTGTAGCCGACTTTCAGAACCAAGGCGCTCACGAAATCGCAAAGAGGTACAACTCATATGGGAAACGCGCGATCGGTGAGTACATCGGCTCGTCTATAACTACAACTACAACTAAATTGTCTCTCAGTGCGCAGGCGTCCTCACGAAGCCCGACCGCATCCCCGCTGGCGAGGAGCAGAACTGGATCTCCTTGATCCGCAATGAGAAGGAGCCCCTGGAGGACGGGTGATTCTGCGTCAAGCAAACCCAGCTCTTCCCAGATTAACGTAGGGATCACCTGGGTGCAGGCTCGGAAGAGGGAAGATGAGTATTTCGCGTCGACGGCGGCATGGTCGGAGCTCGACTCGATGTACCACAAGTACCTCCGCACAGGGAACCTCGTCGAGCGGCTCAGCTCCATCCTATCTGACCTAATTTCCAAGCGGTATGTAAAATCTGCACTTTCTTCTATTGTACAATGATCCCGACCACCGTTACCAGGCTCCCAGAGATCCAAGAAGAGATCGAGAGGGTCATCATCGCCACCCGCGACACGCTCACTGCCCTCCCCAAAGCGCCCTCCCAACCCCAGAACGAAGTCGCCAACCTCCTGCATGACTTTGTCCGCGACCTCGCCAAGCACGTCGAGGGCGTCCCCGAGGAGGAGCTCCTGCAAGCCATCCATCCCCCTCAAGAAAAATTCTGCCGCGCCGTGAGGGTGACTGCACTCGAATTTCAGCCGTTTGAGAAGCGCCATGAGAAGACGAAGAGGATCGGGAAGGCAGGGTTCTTGTTGAGTGAGGAGGGGCATGAGGACTTTGGGAGCTTTGATACTGAGGAACGTGAGGCCGCCGAGTATGATCCGTCGGATTCTGAGGTGGAAGGGGAAGGCCTGGGCGGGAGTCGGGAGGTTGCTGTCATGTACCCGGCCATACCTGGACGCGCCAACGCGCTAGAGGGTCACGACGACGGCCCCTTCGTGCCGTTTTTTATTGTTTTAATTACAATTGTACTACTTACTTCAAATTTCAATCAATAAATGCCTCTCTTGATCGATGTGGAAGCCTCTTGAATAGGTCTGGGTGTCTTCTCTGCAGTTGCAAGTTGCTGACAAACGGCCAGGGAGCCAGACGCTGACAACGCGGATGTGCGGCTACATCCACAGACTTCAAAACACAATGGCCACCAGACACTGAGAGTGCCAATGACTGCACGCGGACAGGCACAGACTCGTTGCGAAAGTTAGAGTCCAGACAAGCTCCGGTCAACGTCTGACATATTAGAACGATTGCAGATCGGTGGTCTTCACTTTTTCTTATTAATATTGTACCCGGTCAGCTTCATCCTCATAACATTTTCTGTTCTTGAAAAGTTACTTTTTTTTGGCAGGCTGTCAAGGTTATGCTGGAATATTCAGATCTAGAGGAATTTCTCCTCAATGATGTACAACTTCGAGTTCTCAGTGATTTTCGGCGGTTCCTCTATGTGTTTCACGCTGTTCAAGAGGTCATTTCTGCAGACAAGACTCCAACCCTTCCTGTTCTACTTCCACTCTACAAGAAGCTCATTGTGATGCTTCGCGATCTCAAGCACGTACTTCCAAACCTCAGCCAGATTATTTGCGTGTCAGAAGAAAACCTCGATGTTCTAGTCGTTCATGATGTCATTAATCACGAGAATCACAGTTATCAATCCCAAGCAGTATCTATTCACTTAGACTTTGCAAGGAAATTACTTAGAACTCGGATCTGCCGCTTGACGGCCCACTCCCAGCCAGTTAAGGCATGATATCTGTTTATCCTATGCCGTCTGCCTGTGTACTATTGATCAACTCCGCCTGCCAGGGTCTCTCTCCGCGTTTTCCTGATGCAGGTGCACCAAGGCTACAAGAATTTTGACGTCACAGGCGGTATATACTAACTTAAGTTGGCCTACTTTAAGACACTGCGATAGGTAATCGGTTAATGGTGACACATTCGCTCATGGTGAATGTGTTTGACGCGGGTTCGAATCCTGCTGGTGTCGCTAGCACCGTCCAGCTGTCAGATTTTTGGTTTTGGTAGAGCTGAACACCATCTACGGAAAACGAGACCATGGTGTCTTTTTCCGTGATTTCGACACTCAGCAAACTGAATGGGTCCCCATAATCTCGCTCTTTTTCATGCCCTTGCTTATCCGAACAACAAGTTGGGCAAGGTGGTGTTGTACCTAGTCTGGGTTATCATTCTGCTTTAATTGATTTACCACGTCAAGTACATCGTAATTTCATAGACTTGTATTTGAATACTAAGCACCAGCATAAAGTCAGCCTATCATAGAATTTACAACATTGTCGGGAGGGCGGCAGTTGGTCAAAGTTGTCATTCTGCTTGATTTGGGATATCTGTCAGGTGTATCATAGTTTCAGGGAATTCTCTTTGAATACCAAGCATTACCTGCGAGAGTTCTTCTGCTATAGGATTTACAATGTCGCCAGGAAGGTCAGGATCACAGCAGTTGGCCAAAGTTGACATTCAGATTCACTTTGGCTCAAACAACAGATATTTTAACTCTTTCAGTAGTTGTCATGTCATTACCTGGCCACCGTAGGAGTGGCGAGCATCTTCAAGGCATGACATCTGTTTATCTTGCGCAGCCAGCCTGAGAAGTAGTTATCAACTCCGCCTGGAAATACCAAGGTCTCCACGTTTTCCTGATGGAGAGTTCATGAGAGCTTTCCAGTACAATGCATGTGCATGAACATTATTTTTTGGGGGTGGGTCGTAGGTACTAGGGACGTTCCACGGCGGCGGGCGCCTTTCAACTGGATCCACATCGTCTCAGGAAACGCATAATCGATAGCATACTCGAGGCTGTAAAAAAACCGCAACACATTACTATACACGATCAGAGAGAGGAGTGAGTTAACAGACAGAGGTACATACACAGCGCTGTGGCCAGGACAGCGAGATGCAACAAGCTTTCTCGAAAAAATAGGCACGACATGGTCCTAGCTATATTCGACAGGAAAGTATTCCACTTGAAAGAATCCGTAGTATCAGAGTCTTACGGTAACTCATCATACAGCTGTGGCACACATGGTTGTGTACCTAACCTTGGAAGATGCTAGCGTGCTGAAAACAAATGTATATTGAAAGTTGAGCCCAGTGTGATTGATAAATGAGAAAGCTTTACATACTACATAGAAGGCCCAAATTAAGATTTCAGAACGAAGGCATAATGACATGTCAGATTGGATGCTGGAGAGCTGTAGAAATGGAAGTTAGATTAGATATCATAAAGAGAGGATAATCGCATCCTAGAAAATAGTGAATACAGAAATGGGAAAGGCTCACGCTTGATGAACCTCAGTCCTAGAGTGGAGTGGCATGGTTGTGTACCTGAGACACCAACACGCTAAAATTTTATAAAGCATGTTTTACTGATAGTTGAATTTTTGAATCGAGGGATGAGAAGACCATACATTAGAAGGTAAAATTGAGGTGAGGTGCCAGTGGGGTGATTTGGCCACGGCTCCGACAAGCATGCGATTCATGACAAGGACGCCACAGAGGATCAATTGCAAGCGTAAAAAGTCAAAAACGCACTATCATGCCTCGTCTGCTGTCCTTTTGATTCCCGGACATGCCAGTGGAATAGAGCCGGGTTGGAGCCCGGGAAAATGGGTTCACTTGAGGCCAAACAACTAACAACGGCGCGTACACAACACTAAACAGGGCTCTGTGGGGCCGTGGCAGGCATAAGGCTCGCGGTTCTAGGCTTCTTAATCGCTACCGCCATCTTCATTCATTATAATTGGATCCCGAGGGGTGTATGTATATGTATGTATGATTATACTTGAACACCTGTACAAGTCCGGTGAAGAAGGAAGATAGATAGAGTTTCGTATACGTAGCGGAGAAGGTCACCTTGTCCGCCAGCAATTATCACTTGTCAATTGCGGTAGGGAAGTTGAACAGATTCTGGGGATCGTATCTGTCCTTCAAAGATCGAAGACGTGCATAGTGAGCACCATAGTAGCGTTCTTTCCCTGAAGATAAATGAGTTCAAGTTTCTGAAAAAGCGACGCAGAATATACGTACAGTCCACGAGCTTATCATCAATGTAATTTGGATACGCCCTGGACGAAATGATATTAAATAGCTGTAATGTGTCACGCTTCTGATAAGACAGCATACTCACCCGTAATCCCAGTTCTGTGGGCTGTTAGAGGTTAGAGTATTGACCATACCTATGTACACAGCGTCAGCGATCTACAGCCTCATATTCGGGGCTACAGCTTTACCATCCATGAATGTAAAACCGGACGCCGGATACGGGGGCACATATCCAGGAGCGGAAGCATAAAATTGGATCGTAAAAGTGGACCTCCTGTGCGCAAAGGCCGTTGCGTCCGGAGCGACAGCGTTAATGGCCGAATTCTTGCCACCGTATAGCTCCACTTGGACGAACCATGGCTGAAAATGATACAAGAATGAGAATCGACATCAAGGCAATCAATATACGCGTGCGCACCGTCTTAGCGGAGAAACCTTCGTTGGCAAGATACTTGGCGAACGCAAGAATAGCAGCGTCCGACATCGGGGAGCTCTCTGGAGTCATCAGCGATTTGGCATAAAATGTATCATGATCATCTGGCTTCCCCTTCGTATCGAGCGAGCCACCTGCAAGAATTGCTGCGCTGTTCAGATAAGTGCCTGTCTGGAGCGTGATTCTTGGCCGAATCGGCATCTGACGTAGGAAAGGTCCCAATATTGCATCCAATCCCTGCACGGGTGCATACCAGCCTCCAGACAAGGAGAACGTGACAGTGCCTGCAGTCGGGCCACGGTAAAGGGTGATCTCGGCACCAAAGTGAGATGGAATGTTGGTTTGAACGAATGATTGGAACGCCGAAATTCCTTTCGCTATAGCAGTCGCGTCGAGATCCCAAACGTATTGGAAGATCGTTGCTGAAGGAGGTGCGGGAAAGGTGGTCACCTCGATGGAGGTGGTTATGCCGAAAGAACCGGCAGAACCTCGTAAGCCCTGCGAAATTAACAGTTGAACGAACATCTGCCATAAGGACAGTGTACGTACCCAAAATAGATCAGGATTGTTCTGGCCGGTCACTCGCACGATCGTGCCATTTGCCAGGACAGTATTAACAGCCGTGATGGTATCAAGAGTAAGCCCCCACATACGAGAAGCGTAGCCGAATCCGCCGTAGGCTTCATGATAGGGAGGTTAGAAAATATGACAAGAAGGAGCTCATAGGCACATACATGCGTGGCCACCGATTCCGACGTAACTACAAGTCCCGTGAGGTAACGCTCGGCCAGCATTACCGAGCGCAATAACAATGTCCCCGAGTCGGTTGCCGCTCTCAATGACCGCCGTACCTTTCGTCGAGTCAACTTTCACCTTGTCGAAGTTCCGGAGGTCGACGACGAGTGCACCATTACGCCCACCAAGACCGTTTGCGATGTAGCTGTGCTGTTGTCAAATATTATGTTAAGTTCAGATATGACCAGGAGTCAGAATACTCACTCCGCCGCTTCGAGCAACCACGGTCAATTTCTGGGTAGCGCCGATCTTGACAATTTCAGAGACCTGTTGGGAGTTCTTCGGGAAGGCGATAGCAGCAGGTTTGAGGGAAAAACGCAAGTTAACTGGTTGAAGGTTATAATAGTAAGTTGCGAGGTCTAAGAAGAGGACATACAGGCACTGCTGGCGGAAGCATACGACGCGTCCCCGGGGAACGACGCGTTGATCCCCGACGATGTGAGGCTGCCTTTCAGGTCAGCGCGCTCCAAAGGAGAGCTGATAACCAGAGAAAAGGCAGAGATGAGAAGCAAAACGCTCGCGAATCTGAGCATGACGGGAGGTCGAGGTGTCGGCGCTGAGTTCGCAACAGTATTTGTACTCTTCGGGTGACCTGTTGACGGCTAAATCAGTAGATTAAGGGAGGCAGTCCGTCCTGCGGAGCACTCTGGCTCAGATGATGTCCCTACTTATCAAAATTGAAGCTTAGCGTACGGACAGGAGCATGAAATTGAAGAATGGAGCTAAGCATGCTGACTATGGTAAGCTGAAGGCGGGAAAACGGTGAGCAATCAGCGGCGGGCAGCTTCCGCCGTCCAGGGAACTGATCGTAATAAACCTTCAGAAGGAACTTGAAACAAATTTCCGTGCATTTAGGGCATCGCCGACTCGCCCGCATCCAGCCCGACAGCCCTGCATACTTTTGCGGGCATGGCAAGAGCTAGCCATTGGTATGGGAGATGTATAGAAAATGTTCAAGAAACAGTATAGAGATGGAAAACGAGCTCATGCGTAAGGGGAGTCGCTGGATGAACTTGAAGAATTAAGTTACTGTGACGAAGCAAAGTTAGTACGATTGAGGCTGTGTTAGATACATGAGCCCTATCTTATCAGATCTTATCTCTGTGATCATGTTTCTTGCTGCTCTCCGCCTAATGCTTAGTACTTACTCGAGGCTTGCCTCTCAGTACTGAAAGTTCAAGGAGAGATGCCACTAGAACCGACCACAGCACTTCAATTTAATGTTCCGATGTAAGCCTTTCGCATTTCTCAATCGCAACTCCATCCGTAATTGTCCTTCAAACCCTTCCAGCACGCTAGCCCATGCGTGCCCGACATACGGCGGGTGTTAGTGGCAGCGACTCGGAGAGACTGGGGTTCGAATTGCCGAACTTATGGTCAGCCGCTATACATCTTTGTACGTCGAATGGAATTATTCCCATTTCTACATCTTGCCAGCATTGAAGCTAGATGAATTTTATCGCGCGTTCGTTCCAGACAGCTGTCATATCGCATCTCTCTATGCTAACCAAAGCAATACCTCGACCCGCCAACGTAATTGTCTTCTGTTCAATTTCGACTCCAGCTTCGCAGCCTGGTGCATCTTTCTTTGCTAGGTGGATACTAGGACTCCTCGTGCAGCGTCACACGCTTCACAGTTCACGTCATTCACATACTTATCGCGCTGGCCTGCCCTTTATGTACTCTCCGGTGTCTGCACTTTAATGGAATCGCTTTCGTAATTTCATCGAAGCGCTGGAGCGCCTATTCTGACAGCGCCTATTCTGACAGCGGCCCACGCGATCCTCCGCTAACAACATAATGTGCCGCATCACCTTGCCGATCTTGGAGGACTGTAGGTAGGCGACGGTGATGGCGTGGTAGGACTCGACTGTGCTGAAGAGGGCGTCGAGGGCGAGCATGTCCTACGGGGAGGAAGAGGGGTGTCAGTTGGTTGTTGGTTGGGACGGAGCGAGCAGAAGAGGAAGAAAGAAAAAACAAGGCATGGGAGAAATGGACGAAGCCAGACGCTAGGGTTAGGGCTACATGATGGTTCCTCAGATAAATAAAAACACGAACACCAAATAAAATATTTAGCAGGGGGAGGACGAGGGATTGGCTGCACACGATGTGGTGCACAGCGAAGCGACGATGCGTAGCTGCTCAACAACAAGATCGGTGGCGAAACGAAAAAAAGAGACAGATGAACCAAAAAGACGGGCGAGATACAAACGGGTAGAGCGCATAAAGCTCGGCCGTGGTGCATCGAATGAAGATCAGAGATGTAGAAGCGGCAAAAAAGATAACTGGGCATACAGTGCGAAGAGACAACGTGGGAAAGGCTAGGGTTAGGGTTACCCGCATAGCCCAAAACCCCCCAAAAGTAGGCGCCACACAGGGCAAAAGACGGAAAAGAAGAGAGTACACGTACCGCGTCTTCCGGTGTGCTCTTGCTGCTGAGGAAGGCCTTCTGCAGGTGGTGTCGCCACTCGTTGCCTATGACCGCCTCAGGGTCGGCTTGCATTTTCGCTGGGGAAAACAGTGTCAATATGATGGATGAGATAGCGCATGGGACGGAGGATGGGAGAGAAGAGGAGATAAGAAATCAAAATCGAAAGAAAAGAAACCAAGTAATCGAGAAAGCGGCAAAACAAAAAAAGGTGAATAACGAACGAGAACGTCCGAAAAAAAAGTCCAACAATGTAAATAAACGGACTCACATCCTCCCGCGCCCTCCTCCTGCGCATGCTCATCCTCGCTTTCCACAAGCGCCTTTGTCTTGCTCGCAGCGCTCTTCTTAGGCTTTACAGGCACCGCCTTCTTCTCCTTCAGCTCCTTCACCCTCTCCTCCTTAGGCGGCTTCCTCGTCTTCGGTGCCGGCTAGAACTTGGAGGTGTTCTTTTGCGACTAACCAGACACTGGTTGGGTGGGAAATCAAAATTACCTGGGGGAATAGTGGAGACGGGCAAAAGACAACGTGGCGGGCATGATGGAATGACGTAGGGGAGAGGAAGACGGGGCGCAGCAGAAAACAGAGGGGCAAGAAAGGAGAAACAAAGGGAAATCGGTCAGCGGGAGGCGACACTGGATGGAAGGGAAAGTCTACGCACTATTCGGCAGTCGGGAAGAACTGAGCTGGACCTTCTTGGCGGTGGGTGAGTGCCTTCTTGCTCGACCCAGCGTCTCCTCCTAAGCAGCTCGTCCCCGCGGATCCACGTCGTCGGCCTCCGCTTTGGCCTCAGTGTCCGCGTCCCAGTGCACGCTTCCCAGTGACCAGTCCGGTCGCCGGGTTCCTTGAAGGCCTCATTGACGTAGGATTCGATCTCGTGACGCAGGAGCTTGGAGATGGCTTTTGAAACGAGCCAGGTACTTGTGGGGTGGGAAAGAGTGAAGGAGAAAGGAAAAGAGTGGGGGACATATGTAGCGACCGGAGGAACATGAAGATGGCCGTCAAAAGGATGTAGCGAGTATGTTAAAATCGCATGGGTGGAGGATCAAGCTTATCAAGAAAGGGCACAGCAGAAAAGCAAACGTAAATGAAAGGAGAAACAAAAGCACATAGATCAGCGGTAAGCGACACTCGAGGGGTAGAGGGCTACGCACCAGTCGGGAAGAACCGGACACCGTAGAAATTAGCCTTTTTGGCTGGGTCGTTCGCGCTCGACGTTGTCACGTTGTCTGGGCCGACAATCTAGCAGTGTCAGCGATGTGCACGCCGTGCAGGGCTGCGACACCAGAGGTTCTGGGTAATGAACGAATGAAATGTCGGTAGAAGAATCAAGAGTATCTACTGGAACGCGACGAACCAGATGTTGATCACGATGTTTTGCCTTGTTCCTAGCCATCCTATAGCCAGCCCACATGCCATTACTTGTCTTCACCTTATGCATCGTTGCTGCCTTCGTGCCTACACTCGTCCTCAATCTGCAAGGTTCGGTACGGCAGCGATAGCGATGGTGTCAAGATCGTCGTGGAGGCGCGCTATCGGTTGCAGGAAGCTCTCGACAGCGTCAAGGTCTGCACTATCACGCGGGGGGAGGGGGAGAATGGCCTTGGGATCTTCGTAAGTCGCTTTCTACAGTTATATCAGCTACGTTACTAGTCTCTGAACGGAGGATACTCAGGGGCCCGAGTGGTCGCGGCGCAATGTCGTCCGATTCGATGTTACTTTGTACTTTCCGAAAGTGGAGGAGGGATCGGTTCTTGAAGTGCCAGAATTCGAAACTGATGTCCCTTTGTTCGCTCATGACATTGGCGACCTCGAAGGTCCCGTCTATTTAGATGCCTTCAAGCTCAAGTCAGCAAACGCGCCGATCGTGGTCAAGGTCAGCGCAGTACCCATGTTAAACAACATCAAATCCTCTAACAATCCTTATAGTCCTTAGGAGCCCAAAACGCCATCGTAGAGACATCCAACTCTCTCAAACTCCTGACCGCGAACGCCGCCGTCGACGTCAACATTAACCTCTTCAACGACGAGGAGAAAGTCATCACCGATCTTCTGATCAGGACCAGCAACGCGTAAGTCCCGTCGTTATTTCACGAACCGTGCCTTGACCAAAGCTCCCTAAAAGGTACATCAAATCCACTCTGCAGCTTGAGTCCGCGACCGAGACCGGAGGGAAATTCAAAGTTTCCGCATCCACCGCGAACGCCCCGGTCGATCTCGTCTTCTCCTCCGCCCCCGTCAGCTCCGTCCTACTGCTTGACGCCCACACCGCTCTCGCACCCGCCCGCGTCGAGCTGCACAAGACCTACGAAGGGACATTCGATCTTGCGACATCGCTGAGGCGCCCGGAAGTTCTATACGACAGCAAGGCTGACGATCCGGCAGGGAAGGGGAGAGAACGTAAGGTTGAGGTGAACGTTCGTGGGGCTAGGGTTGCTGGAAGCACGAGGTGGTCGGGTGGTGATGAGGAGTTACTGGGTCGAGTTAGCGTCGACACTTCGTTGTCCCCGTTGGTATTGAAGCTATGATCCATAACCATACCTACTAATATTTGTTCCTGTCTTCTTTCCTGTTCGAAATTTGTGGGAGTATTCAGACCCATGGAGGATCTTCTAAATATTCCAATTACTATCATCTTGTCTGCGACGCCACGCTGCGCGGCCAGCAGCGTGCTCGACGCGAGCTCATGCAAATTCAGTAATGCAACTGCTCAAGGTGGGGGAAAATAAACTAACAAGACCCACATCTTGTAGCCAAACGGCGGTTAAATTTGAACAGAAGAGCATGAATAGGTATGTGTACTCTGCAACTTAAACAGTACGGAGCCCAGGATAACAGTCCGGGAAACAAGTAAAACAACGGGAATAGATCTCGAAAACAAAGCAGAAGTTTAGCAAGAAATAGCACATAGAAGGATGCAGTGGGGAAAGAGTAAGTAAAGTACGAATCTCTCCATCGACAACACCAACGAAAAAACTAGAATGTATAAAGGATTAGTTAGGCAAAGGAGCGAACTGCCATGGTGTTGCATCGTCAATCTTCACCGCCTCGCTCAACGTCCCCGGCGCTCCAGGACTGACAAACCCGACTCGAAGGACATTGTTCGACGCGTTCTCCAGAGCATATAACTGTTGTAAGTTAAACTCAGTCGTATAAAGGGAATAGACTGTATTCGATAGTACCTGTTGTAAGTTAAACTATAGGTG
>JABCKH010007864.1:0-24617 GCA_018851285.1 Lyophyllum semitale | reverse complement strand
GGGGCTTACAGTGGGGCGATAGATTGGCGGTTGAGCAGCATGAAGAGACTTTGTTTGTGGAAGTTGAAGACTCGGAGTAGTAGTAAGTTGAGGTGGCGGACTCTGTCACGGTCACGATGATGTAAAGTATGACTAATGCACCATGTCACGTCACCGCCGAGCGCCACCGTGACGAGTCGTCGGACCGCCGCGACACGACGGTCAAGACTTGAATGGCCAGAAAGTCGTCCTCTCCAGTGAAATTGCCTTGTATCACGGCCAGAACATCGTCCTCTTCGGTGAAATTGCCACGTATCACGGCTAAAAACGCGCGCCAGTGGGTGGCGCGACAGTTCACATGCCGGAGCATGGCCAAAATATGTAGACACTGGCGCGGAGTGCTTTTTGACCTTTTCTTTTATGGTCCACATACATTAAAAGTAAGTTGGTGTACATACTTTCATATGAGATCACCGTGACAAGCTGACTGGGGCTGGGGTTCTTACAGAGCATCAATAAAACTGAACGCAATGCTGTTGATGTACTTCGACAGTTGCGTGCGGTGAAAAAGTACTTCAGAGGAGACTTAATATGCCTCCAATATATCATTAAAGTTGTGATGGTGTTTCCCATTGATATGCTATGATGTGAAGTGCTTATTATCAACCTCAGGACACTGGCCTTGCTCAAATGATTTTGGATATTGCAGCACCAGATACAACACTGGAAAACTCTCCAGTTCTGGCACCTACTTTCGCAATGTATTCTTGGAAAGAAGCACTCCTATCGTGGTCTCTATGTTGGTTGGATCCACAATTGGTGGACAATGTGATGCTGTCTATGCAAGCTGAACAGCCTGGCACCAACTTGAACTTGAAAGGGATGGGTGAACCCAAACACATGGTGAGCATGTCATTATGCCTGACTTCACAGAAAATGTTGCTTACAGGTTATAGCTTACCCCCCTTGAGTTCATGGAGATACTGTCAGAACAAAACATTGTTCCGTATGATGCTAAGGTTGACGCTTTATTCTTCCTAGCCTCTCAAGCACACTTTCGCAAAGCATGGTCGGATTGGATCCAACCGACATTTGTGAAGAAGAACATTTCTGTACTAGTGAGCTCATCCATCATTCCGTGTCTAAGCCAGTCATACAGCTTCGGACATTCTGTAGTAGTCTGTCCCCAATCTTGATAAACTATATCGAGGAATAAGGGCACTGCCATCAAGCGAGACTGAACATCTCTCTCCGGAGCTTCGAGAGATTCTTGTCTGCACACAATCAATGCTGACCCGGCGAAAGCAAACAATGAAGGAGGCACCCCGTAAGACATGCAGCCGCTGCATAAACCTAGCTATGGACTCGGATGAACGCTGTCGTCGAAAGATTTATGTGACTCGACAGAACATGGACAAATATCAAGGGTATGTTCTCACATCTTTCGAGGACGAGTCAGAAATACCTTCTGTAAGTTCATGCACTGTTGCCTGTAAATCATGATGGGCACTTAAACAATGATCATAGACCAACGGACAACATCCCAAATCCATCAGTGCCAAAGCGCTGAAGTTGGAGAGAATTACTGCACGACTGAGGGTTTTTGAGCGATGTGGCCAGGATATCACCACCTTTCATGACGAGACAGGAGAAGTATGTATGGGTCGTAATTTGGATCATTGCATGCTCAGGCTGAGGATTTATATTAGATTGGAGGTGTTAGTTATAATGCTTGCTCAGCTGATGATCTTCAGGCTTTTCAAGGCCACCACGATGCTGTGCGCAGCTCAGCCATTAGACGTGGTGTGAAGTTCCAAAAGGTCGAGTTTGGGGAGATGCATGCAATTGGGTTCCGTATGCCCGCTGGAGGCCGAGGAGGTGATGGATACGGACCTTACAGAACCACAAAACTCAATCCTCAAGATCGAGTTGGCAGCATTAGGCAACTATTTGAGTTGGCAGAGGTGTGCTGATTACGTCTTTCTAATAAATTGGCACTTATATGTTGAGTTAATCAGGAAACAACTTTAATCATGGGCATTCTCAATGGTGCATCTAATGAAGTGCACAAATTCATCCAGGATGCTGCTCGAAAAGCAGCAACTTACGCAATTGGACGACATGGTCTCAACAGTTATTACTGTTGGGACTACATTGCACCACAACATATTGACAAGGATCGGGCGCCGACGATTAGCATCCAGACCCATAAGAAGGTAAAGTACGATGGGGAGTATGATTTTGCATACCTTGAATATGGGATCACCATACAGACACTAGAGAACACAGTTTGGTATGTCCCTCAGGCTGCACTGGCATTCTCATTGGACCTGTGTAACAGTTGTCTATTATTGCAGGTGGTTCGACGGCAACAGCATGCATGGCACTGTTGTGCCCCGCAAGTCATCCATAATTGACAAGGAAAATTACTCACATGGGATGGTCTTTGTTTTACGTGAGCGGGATGCAAGGGAGGCACAGGAGTATGAACAAGTGCGGATTTCATATCTAGCTCAGAAGAAGATATGGAGCAGTGAGATGTGATAGGTAGTTTCTTAAAAGTATCAAGTGGTTACTTAGACAGTGAGGAGGACCTACTTCACGGCAGCGGTAGCGTTCTTGCCCTACGTTTTGTCGGAACAAATGTACTTCAGCCAGTGGAAGTGCCGCAGCATGATATATTCGTTCCGATTCAAAGTCTTGTTCCTGTTGGTGGATCAGCTGATGTTCAGGGGAGGAAGAAGAGAGAGTCGACCCACCAGGAATTTCTGGCAAGGTTCGTCAATTGTCTCCGAGTCGTCAAGACAGGATGCACCTTGGAAGTGATGGCCATCTGATGATGCGCGTCGAGTTTATAGTGCTGGACTACAAACGGCGGTCTGCAGTGCTCAAACTCCCATGTCATTGTCATTGTGAGCCGTGTACTGTCTGTACAGAGCAGCGACAACCCATCTGACGGTACGGTACAGCGACGTACTATACGGCCGTTAAACGGGATTACGGTTTGACGGCAAGTTATAACTGTACAGGCAGGCATATGACAACCCACTATAGCTATTCGAAGTTCTTAGACTTGCGCAGCGCGGCATTTGCGTGCGCACGCGCGAGATATAGCTTCTTCACCAACATGAGGACCCTGATTGTATCTGGATGTAAACTCGTGCGTCGTAATGATATCGTGTCGCGGCCGCCAGAAACACTTTTTCGACGGCAAAAGCAGAGCCTAGAAAATGATGTATGAGACAATGATGACAGGTGACAGTTAAATGAAGAGTCCTTACCAGGAATTGCAAGGATGTCCCGCGCCAGCCGGAACAGATTTGGAGACTGGTCGCGGTGTCCAACAGTGTATTGGGTTCAACACCTCTCGAAATCTGCAGGTTCTTCGGTGAGCTTGAAGTACTTCTCCAACTCTTCGCCAATGACCCTAGCCTTCCGGCGGGTGACAAAGTTCTTCTGTGGTGAATGCGAAGACGAGGCAGTGGAAGGAGCGGGAAGTGTGACAGATGGTTGTGATGGTGCCGTGTGTCTGTCTACATGATGAGTCTTGAAATATTCACGCAGATCGACCTTCGAGCGTTCGAGGTATTGAGTAAGTAAGCAGCTCATCGTTGGCATAGTCTTCTTTCATGCGTTCATATGAGATTCTAAGATCCAACACTATCAGAAGTAGATGATCAACGAATGGGCAAAACTAAATGTAAGGAAAGACTCACACGCCGACCGAGGAATAGAAAGGAGACTCATCATACTTGGTGTAGTAGTCACTCAATTTCCGATGAGCATCCGTAAGGAGATCACGAAAAATGGTCTTTAGGTCATCTTGTAGACCACGGAAGAAAAGAAGTCCCTCCGGAAATCCGTCTCGAAATCGGACTCATGCAGCGTAGGCACACACAGCAATATGCTCAAGTGTCTGCTTGAGAATAAACACATCGTTCGACCTAGGGATGCCGAAGTCCGGTTCAGTCCGGTTCATGGGGTATTTTCGCGAACCTCGAACTGGACCTACGGTTCGGTCCAGAGGTTTCGCTGAACCTTGAACCGGACCATCGGTCCAGGTTCAGAGGGTCCGGTTCGGGTTCGAACCTTGTCGAACCACAATTTTTTGTCAAACGAGATTGACTTATCGACATGGTACAGGACCCGGCCCGTAGCAATGGCCACTCACGGCCATGGAGCTGACAGTGTCGAGATAACGATGCCAGTCGCGATCCTGTCACTCAGCGCTCGTTCCTGGCCCATTGTACAAACAGAACACTCCGCCAATAGCTCCTACAATCGCGAACGCCTGCAAATGCAGAGTCCTCAAGGTGTAGGAGCTAATTTATGCGGTGCGCTGCAGACAGAGGCAGGTATCGCGGCAGGGCGGGGCAGCGGGGGACCTTGTTGATGATAGGTCACATTTGCGGGGTGAGTGACGGACTAGAGGGGCGGAAACGGCGACATAGTGGCAGCTGCGAGTCGTTGAGGAGACGCCAGCAATGGTTGTACAAGTACAACGTGACGGGCGGTGGTCTGAACTGTCGGATATATGGGTTAGATAGTGAGCGACGTAGAGGATTCCAGGGACACACCAGGCGGCTCTCCCCTTACTGGGTCTGCCTTTTGTGTCTTCTCCAAATTCTCTGAGTTCCCAGAATCCCCTGCGGGTGCCTATTGTTGCTTGCTACCATCCACTCTTGTTATCGGCTGTGTGCATTGCATGGTATGCAGGTTGAACGAGAGGGGGGTCCCACTCGACGTGTTCTCATACAATGCTGTGGGACGTAAAACAGTTCTGAACCGAAAATGAAAGTAAGTGTAGGGTCAACCATGTATTAATATTTTATATGCTTACCATTGTCGTGATTATCATCTGGAAAGAAGAACTAGTCATAGATGGGCTCCACAGAGAGAGAGACAGGCTTACAGGCTGCGAACGATGACGCCAAGAACCACTGTGATGGAGTCACAAACACTCGCAAATAGTCAGCCACCGACGCGACGCGTCGCTCATGACATCCGAGTCCAACTACACTTGTTCTTGATCCAGACATCGGATGGGTGGATGACTGCAGGTTTCTTCTAAAATCTCCTGATTTCTATCTCTATTGCACTACCTTTCTGACGTAAAAATAGCCCTAGGTTCAGTCGGTTCAAACAAGTTCGAACCCCTTGCCCCTTGCCCGAACCGAGAACTGGACTTATGGTCCGGTTCAGCCCAACGGTCGAACCTTGGACCGGACTTCGGTCCGGTTCTGAGAAGTTCAGGTTCCAACTTCGGTTCAGAACCGGACTGCGGCATCCCTAGTTCGACCAGCAAACTTCGCCGACGGTGAGCCATCTCTTTCTTCTCCACTGGAACGTAAGCTTAAGTCTATCTCAGGCTCAGGAGTATACAACCTGCGGAGGCCTAAGATGCACCACCATTACCACGAACGCCTTGACCTGCTCTTTGACCAGATTCTTCACATAGTAATACATTCCCTTGGAGCATCATATATATGTTCTATTCAAGGTCCAGGATCATGTAGGTGCAGTGCAAGATGTAGTAGGATCGTAATTTAGTATGCACACATTTTATTGAGCAATGTCAATGCAGGTGATATGGTGATCTGAGCGGCCAATGAGTCTGTAAGGATTACATAGGCGTGCTTCCAAAGTCGCGGACGGCCGCCATATAGCGTGCATTTGCCGTGACCATACATATCTGCACTCCCTCATTCTAAAAGCCGGTTTTCAATTTTCAAACCATCAGTCACGGCAAAAACCAGCGATTGTAGTTACCATACCGCGTGACAAGGGGTCAGGATATTCAAGTACTAACTGTCAGAGAAAGTGACACGCGGTGAATTCAGTGCAATAAGACGACAACTGGTACAACAATTTGAATACAAGATAAATATCGTGACGTTTCATGAACTTGAGAGCAACTGGATAAGGCGTAAAATAAGATGTGGGAGGTACGAGGGCATGCATTCGGTGGCTGTGGCAAGGGGGAGGACGAGGAGACCGGGAGTGAAGCCTGAGTCGAGTGAAACCATATAAGAACGTACGGGTGCCCTTAGACAGCTTTCGAGTTGGTCTTTTTATGAGGGCTCGAACGTATGGTGCGTCTGAGAGCATGAAAAACTTCATCCTGCTCGAGATTGGACGAGTCAAAGGGGAAAACTCCAGTGGTCAGAGCTCTATCAGCAGCAGCCTCCTTGCTGCTCCGCTCAGACTCCAACTGCAAGTTAATTATGTCATCAGCTGCGTGGGGAAGGGCCTTCAGTTCGTCTTCAAGGATGGAAACCTCCGATTTCGCCCTTTCAAGAGTCGCTTCTATGTGCGACCTCTCATGCCTGGCCATTTCCAGGCGAAGAAATCTGATCAGAGCGTCCTGGATCGCTGGACTGGCAGCGGAGGGTGTCGGTGCTGGGGTGGAGGAATCCGTAATAGCAAGAGCTTTGATTTTTCTTTCCACCGTGCCTTCCAAACGGGCGAGAAGAGACGGTATATCCTTGAGCCACTGGTCAGATTTGTGTACATCAGCAAAGCCTATATTGAATATACCGTTTTCCATTCCATGGGGTCCTCTGCCCTGGAGAGTTGTTCTTTGGTTTCTAACAGTAAGCTTGCGTGGGTGTCCGCCTGATCCCAAGAAATGTTGTACGACTGTAGGGCGGTCTTGTACTTCGCCGCATCTTCATCAGAAACTCCAGCCATGCCCTTTCGATGGTAAAGAAGCCGATACTGAATGTGGTTGAGATTCAAGATATGTACAGTAGGATGCTGAAGTGCTTACGTTGGGAATGTCGATGATAGCCCGCGGGCGCTTAGGGTTAACCCTGTTATCGGAATAGCTAAGCGGATGGAACCGACGATAGCCCTTATGCTCCAAGGATGGGTGGGCAATGGATAGCTTAGGACGGTGCTTGAACCGGAGTGTAGGATAACCAGACTGAGTTTTTTCCATTTGCATGGTTAGGTAGAATGGGCAGTAGAACCGTGACACCGATGATGAGCATATATGTATACGACTCGTCAGAAGCAATGGCACTGTCGCGGGACCATGACAGCTAACAACACCGAGTCACACGGTCCACCACTCCGAGTCTGATATCATCCGCCGCCGCCGGGCCCCGGGAAGCTCCCCTAGCAGTCTGTCTGTTCAGAAAATTGCCCCAAAATGGGCCTCAAATATGCAATGTTCGCCCTCAAATACGCAATATCTGACATGTGGAACATCACGTGCAAGCCAAAACGCGTCCAAAAATGGACGGAAAGTTACGCGATCGCGCCGAAGGTAGTAGTAGTATACATGCAATGACAGACCACCACCCAGCCACCTTACCCGGCGAACTTGAACACATATTGAAAACTTCTCCCTGATATGGACCATGTAGCGGAAATTTTTCATCCTCGGGGCCCTCAAATACGCAATGTTGCCAACAGAGGTTGAGGTTTGCTGGACCTTGTCTCGTTGGGAAGTGCCCGGGCTACTAGTAACATCTCAGGCTGTCATGGTTCAAGTTGAAATCCAATCGCCACTGGCACATTATAACTGCCTGGTCGATTGGTTTCTGGGCCCTCGAGGCTAACGACCGGACATTTTTGTGTGCAAGTTGGCACCTTGAGCCAATCTAAGCAGTCCCAGACTCGCTCAAACCCGCAGTAACTTGAAGGGCTTCTGCCGCGATTACTGCAAGTTCTGGGATGAATTTGTGACCGTATCGGGCGGAGTTACTATGGGAGGTGGGAGGCTCTATTAATAGTACTAGTCCGGCTATGATCTGAACTGGCGTGCCCGGGCTAATTGGCACAACTCCATTCTCTGGCGGTCGTTCCTCGGAGGATCAACTTCTCGTTTCAACTTTTCACCGAACCGCCAGTGCAGTGATCTCAGATGAGTCTCGGGAAGCTGTCATTTTAGTAACTTGAAGGGCTACTGCGATCGCTGCGATAACTTGTTGAATGAGCCCAGGCCTCAGCTCATCAGCAGAGGTCAATGAGAGCTGGAGGCAACAAATCCGGGGGCCAAACTAGTACCCTCTCGAATCCTTGAGTGTCTGTAACAGGCGATCCACTCTAGCACTCCTGGAAGGTTGTGACTTGGACGGACTTAAACTTGGCGGTCATGACAACGTAATCCATCGTCGACGAGCGATCACTCGGGGTTCTTCTTGAAATGTCTAGTCGAGCCCAAGAATCGTTTTCGATGATCATTGTCAGCATTACGGTAGGGCTGACAATGACTTCGTGGGACTACTTCCGAGTCAGTACCATGACCTTAGCTACCAGAAGGACGAGCGCGGAGCTTAATCATCATAGCTTACTACCAACCGACTAAATGACCCCCCGCCGTGGTCGTCGCCCTAGAGCGAGTCTCTAAAAAGGTCTAAATGCCAGTGCATGGGTTGAGCGGTCGATAAATCTTACAATTGTCCGCCCAGCTTAACTCCGGACCCATGGGTTGCCACTGCTTTGTCCTTAGGCTCCACCCAGTTGACCCCAGGTCATAGGGTTCAATCCGATACAAAGCATCTCAAGCATTACGATAGTAATTTAACCATTTCCAATTTTAACTGATAGATTCTCCCACCCTAGAGCCGACTGTCACGTACGGTACTGCCTCAGTGATGTCTGCTATCCTTATGAAGATCTTCTGAGTCAAGTTCACCCCAGTACGTTTGTTTCTAGAAATACTGTTAGAAAGTCCGTTTTTCCATCATTGATCATTCATCTTCAGTGGAAAGGGATGGAATCGAGGGTCTTCTTGACGTTGAGGACGACTTCTCTGGCACATCTGAGGTCAGGTCACGGTGACACGCCCCAATATGTTGGCTTCCAGAAGCGCAATATCCCGGGTTCAGTTGCAAATGCTCGCGCGGAGCTCGCTGGTGTTGTGCCAGCTTGCCCGGGCCACTGATGTGTGACTAGCCTGAGGTTGCCTGCTGGGGCCATCGCCAAGAAGCGAAGTTTTCAAAATGGTTTAGTAATGTGGTGACTCGGAAGCCGCGTTAAATGACCCTTCCTATTGTTTGACTTCCAGGTAGACCATCAAACCGCCGAATCCTGAGGCTGAGGAGGTGAATAGAAGCTCCATACCGTGGCATTGACATTCCTTGGTTTTCAAAGAAGCTGACATCGCGCTAGCTAGTAGATTCAATATGATTGGCACATCTACCGATATGAGAGATCTTCTGTACCAATCGGCTTTGCCACCGGTGGCCAAAAGATGTACGACACCGTGATGTTATATTCAGAACTATTGGCAGGTCTTGTTGTGGCCATCTTTTGAGGGTATAAAGGTGTGTCCCACTGTGGTAACCAATCTGGCCTCCTGAACGGATTGTGACGGCTTCCATTGCTATCATGAGCACGTCTACTCTGGTTCCTCGGCGCTTTGAAGCTAGTCTCCAGCAATCCCTGTTTTATCAAGACCTGAACAGTGAACGGAATGCGACAGATCCCCCAGACCTTGGAATGGAGCAACGGTGGCGGTGTCTTGCACAGGTAAGAGGAGGGCAGCCGTCAGAACTTCGGTAAATTAATCACGTCTCCTTGGACAGGCTAGCGCCCTTCCTACTGGAATGAGCATAGACGACTCTACTTGGGCCCATGGATGGCCAATGATATTGGATTCTGTAATCTATCCGGGTCAATCCAGCCTGGCCTGGCACACGGTGCTGCCTACGGATACCTTCACCGGTTGGCTAAGATGGTTTAATTGACTGATTAACTACGGCTGACACGGCCAATTCTTTTTTCTCAGAGGTCCTCGGCAAAGTCTTCGAACCAGTATTCGAGAGTAAGCACCTGTCTCTTGTTTGACTCAGGCTGTTGCCTCGATCTTACTTACGCTATAATTTCTCCTTCAGCTTTAGTGGTCACCTTCGGATGGAACAAACATCCTGTGACGCACGCCTCCGCATGTAAGCAATTGTCGCTTCGTGAATTGACTGTGTTGATGGACTTGACTTTCCAGCCACAAAGGAAATTGCTGACATCATTTTCGCGGGGTACGAATACCAACCAGAGCATGGACTCAGAACTCTTCCAAGCGACGAACGCCAACAACCCTCACTTAATGGTGTCCAGAGCGATGTCCAAAACTTGTACCTTGATTTTGGCTTTGAACAACCGAGCGCTCGACAGTATTCAACCACCACGGCGGCCATCATCGACAAATCTAATGGAGTCGTTGCTGGCTCACCGGGTGCACGACCGCTGGAGACTGCTTTATCTGACAGCGATGCCTTACCTCAACGTCTACGGTTCACGTTCTGGGAGCCCGCGAAGAGTGAGATCATGTTTTTATATCCGTTTTTGTGCGAATTCTGACTAATTCTATGGCTGCCCTGCTTCAACAGTTCCGCAGGGAGCGCGGGGAATGTCCTTGAACCACCTTCCAATGAGGTTCCTAAATTATCCCTTCGTGGATCAACAATACCGTCGCGAACATCCAGATCAATTTGACGGCACGCTTCCCCGCACGAAGGGCACCTGGATCGGAACCTTTGACGCACTGGACCTTCTTCTTATTTCACTAGAATGGACCTCCTTTGTGTCAACCTGCGTAAGGTGGAGGATACTTCTGGAAGTAGTTCTCCCTATTCTTGAGGCTTATATCATGAAAGCGTATCTGTTTGTCCCCCCACTCCCGCTTGACATCGATAAAATTATATGGTCCCTGCGGGAGGCCTCGCATATAATCAGTCGACGTGGGATTTTCAACGATCGCCCTACCGTGGAGCTTAATGAGTGGAAAGCATACCGGCTCACGACGCGTTTTGGTAAAGAATATCTCAAACCCCTACAGAAATGGATTGGTCCAGAGCCCTTTGGTGAGTTATTGCGCCCTTCACCTGATTGCAAGTCCTAACATAATTTTGTTCCGATACACTATCAGCGATCTTGCCCGTTGAACTCGAAAATGGATTGAAGTATTGGAAGTGTGTCGTGCTTGGATCGGTCGAAAACCCTGCTCCGGTGATCATCAAATATGTAAGTCTTTTTGTCGATTGCCCCGAGGCGGTGGTTCATCCCCTTAATCTTAGCTCTTGCATGCATTATCGAATTTTCGAGCTAAAGCGGTAGAGAAGATCGGACTATCAATATTCAATCGCACTATCCAGCACGAAATCGGTCTGCACAATGCCCACCTCTTAGACCAAGAGCGCGACAATGAGGGAAACCTGCAACTGGACAGCTTTTTTCCGGTCACTGCCAACGATGCCAGAGGCAACGCAGCCCACACCAACCCCACTCCATTCTCAGGGGTATTCATCGACGAATTCATGCGTCATCTGGTTCTTTCTGGCGAATTCTCAATCCTTAATCATCAGCACCTCTTGACTTGGCCTGGCCCGCGCGAAGCTTCTGGCCTTGGGCGCACTCCTATGAGTGATCCCTCCCAGGATATGCTCATTCCGTGGCTGGTGGTTTCCAATACCAACACCATTGTTAACTACATCGGCGCACAGCAACTGCGCTCTGACGAGTCGGACTTGACGCCAGAGCAAATCTTTCGTCCTTCAAATGGAGCCACAGTATTCAGTGCTATCAAACGCCATCAAATTGTGAGTTCCGAGTTTACTCGGAAATTTTATCAAAGAGCTGGGAACCGCCGTACCATTCGTTCATTGGAGAGCCATTGGCTCCGCAACCATCGTGGAGACGGTGTTTTGTCGAGGTTCATCGATGTCCCGATACCCGAGGGCGGGAACTTGGGCGGCGCTGGTCCAGATGCCACATTCCTTCGCACTCTGGTTGCTCCTACCAATCGCGAGGACGTAGAGCTCATATACCGCCGTTCCGAGTCCAGAGGGTGAACAGACTTGACGGCACACCTTCCGAGTCGGACTATATCATAGCTCTATAATCACAGTCACAACATCGATGGACAGGTTTGCGTTCTACGGAGTCCACTACTGCCACGGTGACATTATTGTTAGTACTACGCTTCTTCCGACGAGTCAAGTTCAATCATTGCACTTCATGTTAGCACTCTATGCCTACCACTCCAGTTCGGTTTTTGTATCACCTTATGATATATCAGTCGGAATCACTTATTCTACCCGTAACTATTCGAGTCATCCCGTGGCGATCCAAAGTTCCGACTCCTCGTCCGCGCCAAGTTCACCGACGGGTCACGGTGTGATCATAGTTCGACAGAACCAGTGACAGCGACAAAATGCCCACGATGAAGCTCACAACACTTTTTTTTCCACAAGTCCCCAGCCAACAGGATTTTCGTGGAGAATTTATCCTACGTTACAGCAGATCCCGCCGTGTAATCGGACATTCACTCGATTTTTTCTTCGGTCTGAATTTTTGAGAAGGTCACTAATTTCCTTTTCGAGATTGATGAGCCTGTGACTCTTCGGCGTCCTCGGGCAATGACTGGACCTCGCGGTGACAACTCCCGGCCTCTCCCCAGCCAACCACAGCCGCGTGCGTGTCTTTCTCAAAAAGGGAAGATATCATTTGCATTGCGTCAATAATTCTGCTATCAGTGTCATTGGTTGTAATGACTCTCTTGCAATTGCGCAGGCATCTTTCATGAAACGGAAAAAAATTGTATTTATCTATCATAACCAAAAAAAAACTACATACAATGATGGAGGTCCCAAGGCGACGCATGCAGGGACCCATCGGCACAACTGCCCGTCCTTGGTCGTGCCCCCGCCACTGTAATGCGCCCTACCTCCGTCGTGACGCGACCCCCAAACTCACATCCTCGTTGTCCTCCTCCATAAGACGCAGGTGCACAGGAACCCGGCTGGCAGGTGTAAGCGGCTCAGCAGCTGACCTCTGCTCATTCACCTACCCCCGCCCTTCCCTCGTATCTTACCCTGACCTATCATCCTTCCTATGGATGCAATGCTTACGACTTGATGGTCTTTGTCACGCTCGTGGTGAGGTCCGAGGTGTGTATACGGCGGGGAAGCAAAGGCCGGCGACGCGTTTTGACGCGTCCTACGCGTCAGGGGGCAGAGATAAGTTTTCGTGTATCGCTATGGCGGGTACATAGGGTCATGGCCGCGATTGGCGATGGGGACGGGAGAGAGAAACGGGGAGTGGAACGGGCTATCGTCGTGCGATGTGGTCACGGTGGGGAAAAAATGCAATTGGAAACACAACCATACAACTTGACAGCGAAGCCGGGAAGCACCGAGAGGTCTAGGCCAGACGGCTTCTCGGCTTAGTGGTTTCATTTGAGCGGAGCTTCTGAGCTTCGCAGACTACGTCATTAGGCTGTGGATGAACTTTTCTTACACTCAGCCTCTTCCGAGTCCCGGCCAGCAATTCTCACGGTAAGCACGTAAGCAGCAAGTAAGCGTAGGCACGGTGCTTACCATGTTTACTCGTTAGTACTAGCCTGAGCTAACTCAGAGTACTCTTGGCTAGGTAATACGGCTCGCTCAGAGTCCATTGAGTCAGAACCTCATAGGCTACCCACTGAGAAAAGACTTTGCTTTTTACTATTGCGTCAGAGGTTGAGCTCCCGGGCCACGTTGGGTGCCAGCACTATATCGTAACTTCGCAACGCAGGCTATATTACGCGGCAGATACTTCTGCTCAACTCGGATAACCACGGTATACGGGACTGACACGGTAAGCATTGCTGCAATTAGGTGCTATAATTGTCGATACCATCATGATATGCGTTAACGCGCATTGTTATCATTTTAAGCTAATTGACTGAATTGAAGTTCAAACGTTTTGCGCCATGACGACTGATCCTGTGCCATCACATACCGGTGAGTGTTTACAGGCATATTTTGAGGATCATACGCCTTACAAAGGACCTCTAATGATAGTGAAAAGCTATACACACGAAAAACGGCTATACACGTTCAAAGTGTTTACTGTAGAAACCGTCGGCCCCAACTTCGGCGATACTGGAGATGTAGCAAAAACCATGAATGGTCTCTATGTGCGATACGACGATGGATGGCGTCCTGCCAAAACCACGACTAATGATCACGGCCGACCTGATCAAAAACATCCGTTGCACGGAGATCCGCGGCGTCTCTGTCCTATGACTTTGAAATGGAGGGTTAAAGGCGACTGGAGTCCATCTAGACTGTTTCGTCCCGAAAAGCGCCCTCAGGACCGTGACACGCTCTCGAATGATGGTCCTCCTTCGAAGAAATGTTGTACCTATAATAAGGGTAAGAGAATGGTGTCACTATCGTTTGTCTTTGATCGTGTTACCAGGCAACCTGTTTCCACAGGTAGCCCTACGGACCCTGCTGAAGGAAATCATTTCATAGAACCGATTTACAAATCCGAGTCCACCCTTCAAGTTGTTCCCCAGGCACTGGAGCAACGCGGTCAGCGATACAAAAATTTTGTCATCTTGATACTGATGCTCCATACAGAACCTGGGGCGCTTCAACTTGAAGCAAAGGTGATAAATTTGCCCCCGCGCCATCCTCTAGCATTGGAGCCAGACGGTATGGAGCGATACCGTGGCATTTACTAAAGTTTATTGATCTGATATCGACCTTTTATGGCTAACGACCACAGAGCCCACGCCACTTCCAGATTTCAGAGCTACCCAGGAGACGATCCACTGGCCGCTTCCTACTCCTCCGAGTCAAGCATCGGAGCAACATAGTAAGCAATGCCAATGCGTTGTGAATCTGATATTGACGAGTATGGCGATTTGTAGAGCTTGTCCAACCGATTGAACCTGCCCCCCGGGATTCAAGAAACCGCTGGCTCATTGAGATTTGGCAGATCTGGACGTCCCCTCCGATCAAAAACATCAAACCTCTCTATCTGACGGGGCTGGAGATCATCATGGCTTTGCTTGACTGGGAAGACGAGCTTAAACCTATGCCGTCGGACGGAATCCCGTTCCCAAAAGTGGTCTTCGAGGACGCGACGATTCCTGGCCTGAAAACGATCTTGGCTGATCTCTTGGCTGTCGAGGGGAGCTATCTGGACCAGTGCAACACCTTCGATCTTACCAGTAACACGCAGCAGGAGACCGTGCGGAAGGTCGACTTCTTGCATATGCTGATGGATGTCCAAATGGACTATCCTTGGAACGATAACCGCAAACTCTATGTCGTTTACGATATCCCGGCCAGTCTAAAGAAAGGCGTGGAAGGGTTGCACTTCTCTAAAATGCGCCCAGGGCCTTTCTGGGGAAACCAGGAATACATTTTTGGTCAACCTGAGGACTATCAAGGAGACGCTTGCTGGACGACAGGCATCACCCCTCCAGGCTCGATAACTCATGCCCACCACGACCAATGCGGAGCCAGCCAATATATCGTCCATCTGCATGGGAAGAAGTTGTGGCTGATCTGGCCACCAACTGAGGCCAACCTGAAGCGGGTGCTTCCCCGTCATCACCTGCATAAGCCCCCGAGGACGACAATTGAAGCGCTCAAGGACCTTGAGGGTCTTCGGTTGATGTATGTGACAGAGTGCCCCAGCAGCTTCGTTATTCCTGCTGGTTGGATCCATGCCTGCCTGGGTATGGAGATAAGCGTCCATTCTGGAATTTCATTCTGGAGCTTGGAGACCTTTGACGCACAATCGAAAATCACCCGGTTTCACGTCAACTGGCAAATCAAACGGGCCGAAGATGATCGAGACGTTGTGGTGAAGTTCTTTCGAGAGCTGAAGGTTACCGAACTGCTCTGGTGGAAGGATCTGTTGGCTGCAAATCCAGGACATACGCTCACCGCAGAGGTGAACAAATTTCTGGGAGAGATGGAGGAGACAAGAGCGGTGTTGCTCTTCAAATACGGCATGGACCCAGATTCGTCGGATGAAGAAGACTCAGCTCTACCGCAAAAAATGTCGCGTTCATCTAAAAAGAAGAAGATAGACTCTTTACAGACGATAACTCGGAAAGGGTCCAGCCGTGGTAAGCAGCGGAAAAATGGGTCCAGGTGACAGTAGATAACTCATGATGCGGCGGCTACATGACCTTCAAGTTCAAGTTCCTGTCCTATTTAGAAGTCTTTTAGATAGTTTATTCCAATACCATTGTCATAATGCGCTGGTTCTACACTTCGCTTATGCCACAGAGTGAGCGCATTGTGCGGAAGGGTCGGGCGGCTAAGTTCAACGACATCATGATCACTACGGTCACGGTCCATTACTTCAATTATGGCGGCTACACAAATATTTACAATAAAAACTCAGGCTAAAGTGTCGAGGCTTCGTTGCTTGCACGACTCGGAGTAGCAAGCTTGTGACAATGTCATCAGTGAGCGGCTGTGCTCCCTTGAGAGCCCTGTTGATTAGGGTTCAATTCCTCCTCGATTTGCAATTGTCGAATTCTATCTAAAGCACTGCCAGTCACTGGGACAATGACAGCTTCTGGTCGACAATGAGGGAAAATCTTCCTGCGAAGTGGGTGAGATCGCCAGTGCCAATGGGGATAGAGTCGAACACACCTATCCCACCACTTCAATATATCATCGACTCGAACAGTGTTCTTTGGGTCTTCGAGTGTATTGAGAAGGGTGGTATAAAATGTCTCAGAGTCCGTAACTTTATCCGTGCGTGACCAGGAGTGAGCACAAGAGAGAGCGAACCGAACCTTAATTCATGAGAATTAGGTTACGGATCGTAATATGCAGCCAGAAAAAAATCCATACCTGGGTTGCCACGTAAACAATGGAAGCTTTTGTGACTCGTGTCATTCCATGTATCCGTGCATTCCCGGATTTCGTTGTGATAGTCATGTCTGAGGAATCAGCGGCGCTAGGTGAAATAAAGACGTGTTTGAAAGCCTTAACGACAGTAGAGCCCCGATTCAGTGGCAGCCTATAACAGTAGAAAACATCATATACATACCATCACGAGCAACTGACTTCGAAGTAAACCTTTCCAAGGGTCCTGTGCATCAAAAATTGAGCCTTCATACAGGAATACTGGCCAGCTATGCCCAGCGACGACTGCCTCTCCACTGGATAGCCGTTCTTTAGTCCTGACTCGGATTGAAAGAGATGTTAGTGGGCGCAGGCTAAGAAATTGTGTCGAAAATCACCTAGCGTCCTTCCAGTCCATGCCTGCAGGGCAGAGTAACGCACCAGTTGTCTCGTGGCGAAAACCGCGATGAGTCTTGTCTCGTCGGTTGAGCGGTGGAGTAAGGTTTTCGCCTGGTGGAGTTATCCAGTCGATGATAGCTGATTTCATCCCTTTGGTATCATCACCACGGGAGGCGCTAGCTCCTTTCTGAATCTAAAACTCAAGTTGTTAATAGGCGGCGAATTCGACACATTTTAACGTACTAAATCGGCAAGCAAATATATTTGTTCAGATGACGTAGCGTCAACCAACCGTTGCTCTAAGCTAGGGCACATCTTGAGAAGTTCTAGAAATATGTTATGCTCCTGCCGCTCCCTGATTCAGCATGCAAGGTCAGAAGCAATTCCTGAGATAAGAAACGACCTTACTTTGTGGTATAGCTTTCAGGCGGGTCGTCCTGGCTCATACGCTCGAGCCCATTGTTGATGATAGCCCTTACATTGGAAAAGGCATAGATGGCTCGGCCGAAGTGTCGACCGTGGTGTATGAGAGGATCTGCCTTTGCTCTGAAGAGGTTGTGGTAAGTCATCGCCCTGATCGCAGTTTTATTTTAGACCAAGTCCCGGAACTCACATTTTTTTCCTAGACCCCACTTGGAGGCCATCCTCTCTCGGGCGGCGTCCTAGAGTGGAGGCGATTATGGCAGTACCGGACTCGGCGGCTGAGGCGGACATCGATATTGACGGGCAGAAGAGGTCTAGAAGACAGGTATTGGCTAGTTGTTGCCGTTGTCAGGTTGTTGAAGGTGTTAAATGCTGTCTTAAATGCCGTCCCGGCTGTGGATTCGGAAAGTCCCTGGGCGGCAATGCAAAACTTCGGAACATAGCCTCGGTCGGAGGAAGCTGTCACAGTGATTCTTAGGCGACGACCCTGTGGCGGAAGTCAGCGCTCACGTTTTCGAACTGTCGACTCGGAAACTAGCCGTGAAATGACTTGAGTTCTTGAGGTGCAGCCCTGGCTTGCACTCCCACAATTTTAGATATATAACTTGATGGCTCTCCTCGCGGAAAACCCATCCAACGATGCCACCCAAGAAACGGGGAGCAACTTTTTCACCCAAGCCAAGATCGTTCACCGACCGCGGGGCGAACTACAGCATACCGTTCAGCAATTTGTCGGCGCTCCCGAGCCACCGCGATTCGGGCCCCCGGCACCGTACCAGATTCCTCATCTCCCACCTGGGTGGAAGCCGACTCCCTCTCCCTACGCAGTGATGTACGGAGTGCCTCCAAACACGGACCCTGACTTCGATCCCCCAGGCCCCAAGCGTTTTTGCCGGAGATACCTTGAGGCGTTGCGCCATGTAGGAAGGTTTGAGATGCGATGTAAGTCTGAGATTCAATTGTGCCATTAGCGAGTCTAACGATGCACTGGTATAGTCAGTCGCAAACAGCGCAAGATGATTAAAGAGTACGCTGAGAGAGGCTACGAAACTGACATTGAGGACTTGGAGGACTCGGAGGCTGCAGCGGAGGAGGACAAAGACTCAGAGACAATCTAGTTCAAAATAATTAGCTAGGGAATGGCACTAGATGTGGCCTCATAATCTATGATCATTCGGAAATACCGTGACGTACATGGTGGTTTTCCAACTTGAAATAATTTCTTCCAAGAGTCGGTGCCACGGCGGCGCTGACTCGGAGCACTGCCGCCAGTGCTAGAATCTTGTTTATTTGTGCAGCATTTGTCTTGTTAGGATCTACTAGCATTATTGTCTAATGATCGGACCGCCCCGACGGTCTCACCCGGCGGGCCGTTTGCCTGCCTTGCCAAACCGTGACTTTCGGACTCAGACTCGGACTCAAGTAGTACTTGACTCGGAACGACTCCTCATCTTCTCCGTCTCAGGCTATCCAAGTGGGTCATTGCCACACCTTTCATACGTAGTGACACTTACCCTGAACGACTCATCGGACTATCAGTATCACTGTGGAGCCAAGTGAGGTTCGCCGCTACTAAGCACTGCGGCAGCGTTGGTAAGATGGTGAGGAGTCTGTCGTTCGTCCAAAGCATTCAATTCACGTCAAACATAAATGATCCACAGTTGACAGGGATCTTGGCCAGGCTGAGAGTGGCAATGGCCCAGCTTTCAAGTACTCTCGATCGGTAGAGAAGTCACAATATGATATGATGTTACTTCTTCGTTTCACCGAGTTCATAGCGCCCCCAGAACCCCGGTACGCTTGAGCTCCGTCATCAAGACCACAATTGTAAGTGCAAAAAGTGCTGAGATGTTCAATACTGCGATCTTGCACTCGGTCTGTTCCGAGACCTGGTTTAAAATGCTATTTGCTTGTCAACTCCTACGACGAAACAGACTTGAGACAGACGCAGCCCACAGTCTTCCGATTGCACATACTTATTGTTGCGTTAACGTGACACATCACATACACGCTCGCTGAAAGCCCGGGCCATGGACCTGGATTCCAGCAATCCTACTACGGCGTATAGCCAAACCTGCATCTGCAACCGCACCTTCAGCTCCCCAGCAGCCCTCAAGAATCATGAGAACACCTGCTCTGCGAAGAAAAAGAACCTATCGGAGGTTCTGGCGAACATCAAGAAACGGCGCGCACAATTGAAGACGACTATCTCTGGACAGAGTGGGCCAGCCACAGTAGACGCTCAGGAATTTGGGGGTGCAAAACGCGTGGACGATGGTGAAGGGGTAAGTATTTTTATCATGACGTTGTGTTTGCTGATAATCGCACCAGGTCTCTGCTGGCATTCAACAGTCAAGTGAACCAATCTCATCGAGCGATGATCGGAGCCAGGCAGATCGCTCTCCTCCTGCAAAGCGACGCCGAATGCTTCCATCTCACCTTCGTAGTTCTTCATTGACCATGCATGATAAAAAGTTACGTGATGTTTTACCTCAACCCCTTGCTCCAGTGGCTCCAGTGGCTCCAGTCGCTCGGGCGACTGCTGCATCCGAGGCTTTAGGCTCCCTACCCCAAAGCGAGGTGGATGGACCAGTCGAAACTGGGGAAAATGAATTTGGCATGTTTAGGCGATATCATCATACTAGGCTCCTCCCTTCTCACGACCCCGAGGCAGAGGCAAATATCACTTCCCTTTCTAACATCATACCTCCTGCGGCACCCACCAAAACACTTCCTGCCTATGGACCCTACCCTAACAAGAGTGCCTTTCAGTTGGGGGATTGGTTTTGGAACAATGGAGCTCAAAAATCACAGGAAAACTTCCGAAAACTCCTAGAAATTGTCGGGAGCGAGACTTTTGTGCCGGCGGAGGTAAGGGACGTAAACTGGAGGCACATCAATGCTCAGCTTGGTCTCAACGATTGGGACCAAGAGGAATGGGAGGACGAAGATGCCGGATGGCGTGAATCTTCAGTCAAGATTCGCGTTCCATTTCACCGGTATCTTGAACATCCTGGGGTCCGTGACTTCATCGTCAAGGGCTTCTATCACCGATCGTTGGTCTCTGTTATACGGGAGAAGCTCACGCTCAAGAAACACGACCTTCCTCATTTCTATACTGAACCATACGAACTCCTGTGGCGACGTAATCAACAGGAAGATCCAGTTCGCCTCCATGGAGACCTGTACACTTCGCCAGCTTTTTTAAAAGCCCATCAAGATTTACAGAATTCCCCGCCAGAACGAGGATGCAACCTACCTCGTGTTGTCGTTGCTCTGATGTTTTGGTCTGACGGCACTCATCTCACCGACTTCGGCAATGCAAATCTTACTCCCGTTTATATGTATTTTGGAAACGAGACGAAATACCGACACTGCAAGCCCACCTGCAACCTAGCGGAGCATGTGGCTTATTTTCAAGATGTCAGTAACTACCATCGCATGATAATGCTGGCGAACAACTGACAATTTCATGGCCACAGCTACCAGACGAATTCCAGGATTTTGTCAGCCACTACTCTGGCAAGAAGAAGATCCATCCAGATCTCATGACCCATTGCAGACGTGAACTTTTCCATGCGCAGTGGCGGCTGCTGTTAGACGACGAATTTGTCTATGCCTATCAACATGGAATAGTAATTCAGTGGGAAGATGGTACTGCAAGGAGGTTCTACCCACGTATCCTCACATATTCAGCAGACTATAAAGAAAAGTAGAACCTTCTCTTCACTATCTGCCATGACTGACTGTCAATTATTCTCGCTCTTCTGACTAGGGCCGTGGTGGCGACTATCCGGCAAAACGGTGCATTCCCTTGCCCCCGATGCAAGATGTCGTTATCGGACATGCATCTTTTCGGGACCAAGTCAGACAGGAAGGCAAGAATTAATCTCGAACGATGCAACAACCATAACTATCAGAAAGCCATAACAAATGCTCAAGAAGCTATCTATCAGAAAAATTTTGCCGTCAACAGTGCCTACGTTGAGCGGAAGCTCAAACCAGAATCTCTGGTACCGACTTTGGTATGCTCCATTTTGTCTCAGGCAGTGCATGCTTACGAAGAAGGGGATAAGAACGCATTCTCTGATCGCCTAGGCCCAGAATTACTTGGCCTAAAGTGGTTTGCGATGTTTGTGGTGGACCTCTTGCATGAAATTGAAATTGGAATATGGAAGGCCCTCTTCATTCATCTCCTTCGCATGCTGGATTCTCTGGATGCAACATTACTGCACGAGCTAGATCGCAGGTGATTCCTTCAGAGCATTATGCAATATGCTGTACTGATATTCCATTTTTTGCAAAGATTCCGTTCTGTCCCGACTTTTGGCCAGGATACCATCAGGCGATTTTCCAGGAACTCTTCTGAAATGAAGAAAATGGCTGCTAGAGACTTCGAGGACTTGCTTCAGGTCAGTTATCTTGAAGTCATCTGTTCTTTCTTTCGAGTTATTGACTACTGAATGCACAAGTGTGCGATTCCAGTGTTTGAAGGGCTCATTCCCGAACCTCACAACTCGCTCATTCTCGATCTGCTCTTTCATTTTTCTCACTGGCATGGCTTAGCTAAACTGCGGCTGCACAGTGATCTCACGTTGGAAATCCTCGACAAGGAAACGACATTGCTCGGGGATAGTCTCCGGGGCTTTCAAACCAAGATTTGCCCGTCATTTCAAACCCGCGAATTAGAGCGGGAAGCCGAGGCCAGGAGACGGGGCGAAGAAAACAAAAAGAAAACCAAGGCTACAGCTGCAAAATCAAAGAAACAGGGCAAAAGTACAGACGCTAAAAGCACTTCGACCAGCACTAACAAAGAAATAACTGCTGCTGATCCGCCGGCGGGATCCTCTAAGGAGCCCGTTGTGGCCGACCTCTCCAAGGGAAAGGTGGTTGCTGCAGAGTCAGCGCCTCATCGGAAACCGGTCAAATTCAGCTTGAACCGATACAAAGCCCATGCCTTCGGTGACTATGTCGCCACTATCAAGGAATATGGGACAACGGACTCCTACTCCACTGAACCAGTAAGCAGCGCTACGTTCTTGGATAAGACCTTCTCCCAAAATGATATTGATAATGATAGGGAGAGCTCGAGCACCGTGTTCCAAAAGGAAACTACAAACGAACGTCAAGAAAGCAATTCCAGAAGCAACTGGCACAAATTGAGAGACGCCAGTCCCGCTTACGGCGCATCAAGCAGAATCTCATGGTCCATGATCACACCACAAATATTATTGATGGCCCGGATACTCAGCCAGCAGTCGCACTCCCAGGAATCACCCCCACGGCGACGCCCGGAATAATACCAAGTTCGCAACAGGAAATCGACTTCACAACAGGCAGCGACCCAACATCCCATCACTATATCGGCATATCAGAAAATTTACCAGAACACATCTCGACATTCCTTCAAGTACATGACAGAGATCCAGCAACAAAGGTAAGTATTCCGACGTTGTCAAGTGTCATGTATTAAATTAAAGTTTGCTTTCGCAGGATTTCTTTAAAGACTTGAAAGCTCACCTTCTCCCTCGCTTGAAGTCAATCCTTCAGATCCCGGACGATCTGTCTGCTATGACCAGCAATTCTTCAAGTTTCTCTTTGGATGGAGAGACAGTCTATCTCAGGAAGGATCTTATGTACCGCCATAACATCCTGAGAGTCAACTACACAACATACGACGTGCGACGCGCACAGGATACGCTCAATCCACGGACAGACCATCGCGACATCATGCTCCTATCAAGCGATGAAAACAGCATTCACAAATATCGATACGCACGAATTCTCGGTATATTTCATGTTAACGCAGTGTACTCCGGTCCGGGAAGACGAGATCCCACTGCTCACCGCTTGGAATTCTTGTGGGTAAGATCATTCGAGCTTGAGAATGAGGCGCCACCAGGATATGCATGGTCTCATCGGAGACTCGATAGGCTGAGGTTTGTCAGGACGGACCAGCCACATGCCTTTGGATTCATTGATCCAGCAGATGTCCTGCGTGGTTGCCACCTTATTCCAAGATTTTTCCTTGGGCGGCGCCATAGTGATCGGACTGGAATCTCTGGTTGCGCACGGGATGGCGATGATTGGCATACTTACTATGTGAACCGGTACGTGTTGATGATTGATCATGATCGTTTTTGACTCCCATCTAACGAGTCCCTAGTTTTGTTGACCGTGACATGGTTATGCGCTACCACTGGGGTTTGGGTGTCGGCCACTTGTACACCCGTCCAGCAGTTCCGATCGAACAAGTTTCTAAGCCTGACTCGGAAGTCGGTCTTGGCACTCCTTCCAATCCTTCCTCGGACCGTCCAAGCACTCAATTTCCACCGCCAACCATTGTAACTAACAGCGATACCTTCGCCATACAGCATCGTGACGCTGGCTCGGACGTGCAAGGTTCAGGTTCCGACGTGTATATCAATACGCCGGCAGAGAACTTCGAAACACTTCCCCCTAGTGCTACCGCGACTGATGGACCCCTTGACTCAGATGTCATCCCCGAGCCAGAACTTGAATACGACAAGGATGAGGAAAGCAAACCCCAGGGAAAGAGCCCTAGCAGTTCAGACGATGAAGATTCAGACAACATTAATGTTGGCCTGGAATCCGATGTGGAAGATAATCAGGAATCGGAAGACGATGAAGGTAACATCCAGGACGAACATCTGGATGAGATGTACGGGGAGTTCGATGGTGATGGTGTTCCAAGCTTTGATTGAGGATGTTCTGAGAGGACATCTGAGCAGTCGTTCAGACGAGGCCTGTACATAATTATGCCTAGGAATAGTTCACTCAGGCTGTACGTATAGTAATGTGGTATTTCATGTTGCAATCTTTAATCCAAATCGCCGCCGCGGCCACAACGCAATTCCGTCTCTTGCACACGCGCAGTGCAGGGGCTGGCCCAGGGGTACACTTTCTCTCGTTCGCGTACCACCCAACCGCACATTATCTTTTGTACTCAATTACATCATTGTGTCCAAGTTGTACGTGTGTCCGATCTTACTACTACTAAGTAGAGGTCGCTGTGGTACTGGCCCGCACGCCGCCGCCGAGGGCGGCGATGTGACATGGTGCATTAGTCATACTTTACATCATTGTGACCGTGACAGAGTCCGCCACCTCAACTTACTACTACCGTCTCCGAGTCTTCAACTTCCACAAACAAAGTCTCTTCATGCTGCTCAACCGCCAATCTATCGCCCCACTGTAAGCCCC
>JABCKH010007863.1:0-24769 GCA_018851285.1 Lyophyllum semitale | reverse complement strand
AAGAAGGCGGCGACGAGGCGGCAATATTGGCCTGGCAGCTTGTCACAACAATGGAGTTGAATGTTGATGGACAGGATGTTTATTCAATATTCATGCTTGGGTGATGGCAGAAACGAGTTCATGGGCACCTAACGTAGGGTTTATTTGAGATCACCGAGGTCCCCGATGAACATAATTGCCAGCCGCTCAACAGCGTCGTTTGAGCCCGGTTTTGTTTATTTGGATAGAAAATGGTTATGTTTGTTCTGATTAGATAAGATAAATTTCTAATTATAAAACATGTCCTGGGCAGTCTGATTTGTGAAATCGACGCTGTTCGAGCGGCTGGTTTTAGGAGCCTTCTGTCCGTTGGCCATATAATATCAACAATTGATCGACAGATTCACTCTAAAGTTTACAAGCCAGTACCCGCAATTTACAGAGTATACAAGAACCCAGGCTGTCCTTCTCTTACGGGCGCATCTGTGACGCGAATCCGTCGGTTCTGTTTCCAAAAATAGACTGTTGTGATAGCGAGGAGGAGCAGAAGGAGGAACTGGCAGGCAATAGTGGTATAGATTCCAGGCAGATATCTCGGGAAGTCTGTTTGGCGAAAGATCGTGGTGGCAAAGATCCCTCCGATTCCACCGAAAGAAATTATCATGGCCGTGGAGACTGCCCGTTTGGTGTGAGATGTGATATTGTTCGACGACTGTGTCAGTCGTGCGTCAGATTACGAAAAAAATATCTTTCTCAGAAGATCTCACATAAGCCAAAATCGCGGGAATACATCCTCCTGACCCAGCGTTGCTGAGGAAGATGCCTATCAAACAAGCCGATGAGAACGAGGATTCTGTCAAAGGGCTGTGAATGCCGACCAGTATAACGCCAACCCGGAGAAGATGAGAAACCGGTCAAGAATAGTCCTACGAGAGTCATGAAGGCCTGTATTGCGATGAACAAAGCCCTGTGGCGGAACTTGTCCGAGATCCAAGCAAAGAGTAGGATGCTGATAGTCTGGGATAGTCAAATGACCAATCAGCAGCTTGCTGGGGTTGGACAAGAGTGTGACATACGGCGAACACGTAGGGGGGAGCGCTCTGTTCAAAAGCGTCGGAATGGATTTACAAAACATAAAACAGAAAGACACACCAAAAGCAAGGAGTTCGTGACGCTCCAGCCCATTCCGCGGAGGATTATCGTTACAAAAAAACTATAAGTTGACAACTGAGTTGCGTGAACTATAGCAGCAAAAACAACCACGTACCCGATGGCATACGCAGGCAGTGTTGCGCACATGTACATCAACGCTGCACATCGGTCTGTCTTGAGTTTCATGCGCAAGGAAAGCCCGCGGAGTATGAAAACAAGTGAGGCTCACCGAATGCCCATAACTGCCAATCGAGCAAATGCTCAACTAACTTCTTCTTCGTCAATTCATCAGGGATGGAGTCTCAGCGGTCGCGCTCGACGCGGTCCAAGACGAAAGTAGTCTGTTCCTCGCTAAGGAACGTATTCTGATCGGGGAAGTCAGATATAAAAAACCAGGCGATGAGACCGAAGAGAATAGTGATGGCGCCTTCGATGATCTAGGATGCTGGTGTAAGTCTGGCCGGTGTGCACAACGCTGATTTGACACTTACAAAAATCCAGGCCCAGCCAGCAATGCCTTGCTTGCCGCCAAGCAGACTCAGGATATACGCGAAAATAGCACTAAAACCTCCAGTGAAGATGGAAACTACGTAGAACGCCGCTAGTCTATAGCGACACTCAATCAGCACTGGTCCACACGGAGTCCGTGCAATAAGGCTACTGGCCTCTTCTGCACTTCATGCCGGGTATACCTGACAAGTGCCTGGATAAGGGCGCGCAATGAAAGGATCGGGAGACGAACACGCACCACGTTGTGATTATGTAGACCATGGCGGGAAAGAAGCCAGCCTATATCAACGGAACATGTGGTGAGAAGCAGACGGGCGGTCAGATACCTTCAGGCAAGTCCCACCTCGAAAGCACCCAGGAGCACTCGACAAAGTGCCAGAAGGCCCCAGGTCGGAACGAACCCCATGGCTAATTGGACGACACCCCATGCAACTACGCAGAAGGTCAACCAGTTGCGAACACCGAGCTGGCGCAAGAAAAGGTTGCTGGGCAGTTGGCTGTACCGATTCTGTAGTCAGCGACGTCGTCGTCAGGATGGCGACAGACGACACACTCACAAGATGATGTACGGGATGAAATAGACAGCAGAGACGATGCTGTATCGGGATCCGACGGCCAATTTCTTGGTAACGACCTTCAGTAAAATTTCTTTTCCCTTTGAACATGCGTTGCTCACGAGGTCGCGCTCCATCCCCGCAATCCGGGCAACGCCAAGGTTGGTCCTATCAATCAGCGCAAGAGCATATAGCAAACCGAGCAAAGGAAGCAATCGCAGATCAATCTTGCGCCTTGGGAAAGCAGAAATAGCGACTCCCGTAAGTAACGGCCACTGGCAGGGAAGATCAAGTAACTCACATAGTTCTGCGTTCAAAAGTCAAGCGCTCTGCTCGCTCATCCGATGAATCGACATCAGTATGGCTTGAGGAGCTGTCTTTGATTGCAATTTCAGTGGAGAGAGGACTGGATGAGACAGCCATGGGAGCAGACGTTGTGAGATGCATCCTGGCAGTTTCTATCCATTTATATGAGTAAGAGCGAAGGCCGTTGAGAAGCCAATAGGTCAGGCACGAAAGCTTCGATGGCGAAAACTTTCTCGAGGCATCAAATTCCTCGAAAAAGAAGACCTTTGATACTTGAGGAAGCTGGAAGCTCGTGAGGCCGACGTGTTCCTAGGGGTATATTGCACCCAAGGTGTCCAGAAACGTCCAGCTTGTAAGTTCTAAGGTGAGCCAGAGATGTAATATACTAGTCATGAGCCCGTTAAAAATATTAACGCAGTGGTAAGGTGCCTACCTCTTTAAGCAGGGCACCGCTTCCATGTTGCCCGAATCACCTCGTTTCATTGCTTCCTCTTCAAATCCCACAACACGTTTGCAAAATTATTTTACAAACATACCGATATGGCTCCTTTGATTCTTTGAGGAAATTTATCGACCTGAGGCTGCCTAAGAAGCGTGCTGAAGCGATTACTGACCTTGGTCTCAGCGACGAAGCACGAGGCTTCGAGGAAAAATTCCGGTGCTTGGGCCTCCGTGCTGGTGGCCCACAAATCGATCCACAAATGCTAGGCAATAATGCGTGTTCAAGTCTGACCGGGCAGTGGCACTCCGTCGGAATTTGACAGGTGTCGAAGCACCGAGGAGAGGCGGCGCCATGCAACGTGTTCTTTCGCCCGAACCTGCACTAGCGCGTGTGGCACATCATGTCGATGGCGGAGCTGAGGAGTCATCGCCAGTGGTCGAGAGTCCGCTGATCCAAAGAATCAGAACTTCTGCAAAGATTCTGATCTGTTCCTAGAGTAACAGCATTCTTGCCTGTCAGAACTCAAGAGCGACCTCATAGACGTGTGATAGGAACGGAGAATGATAATCCGCAAGTGAAGCGTGTAGTAGGATGAGGATGAGTGGATGGCATTCTGGCTTCTAGACGCGTGGTTGCGTCGCAGAAAAATCCATCGGTGCTGACGAGACAGCAGAAAATCAGTTTATAATACTGGTCATACAATTTTGGTTCCGTTTGCGTTCTCCTCGTTCCCTTCGAGATATTTACATTATGATAATAAAAAATCGGCCAACATCTACGTCAGCACAAGTTAGCTTAATGAGGCCAGATTGCCAATGACGACGTACAAAAGTGTGTACAATTAGCGACTGACGCTTGGAAAGAGTGTTCATGAGGCAGGCTGCGATTGTGTAATCAGACTCTTCGTCGTGGTATGCTCCTTCCCCTTTCCATTTTCAATGAAGTTGGTGGAAGACGGGTTTGGTGTATCGTCTTGATAGAGGCCATGCTGTTCTATGTAATCTACGACGGGTGTCGGCAGCAGGTATCGTACAGAAAGTCCCCTCCTCAGGAACAATCGAACCTGGACGTAGAATTAACTTGATGAGTAATGAAGGTGGAAGTATTAACGGTTGAATCGAGACCTTTGTGCTCGAGACATCATTTTGGATGAGTTGAGATATCATGTGAATATTATTTCGATATTTAGCCAGGCTATCCGTGGCTTGATCCATCCCTGAACCGGCTCGTTCTACAATGAAGCAGCCATAGCGACCCAATATATGGTCGAGCTAAGTATAAGAGAACGATTTCAGCGGTGTGCGGTATCCAACCAACAGTTGGGGGGAAGAAGGCGATACATACGTCTTCCTGACTCCAGACGCCAGGTTCGCTCATGGTGCTAATCAGGTCGGAGCCTGCAAGCAGCATAACATGGACATTCCTATGCTGCCCGTCTTCTGTATGGACTCCCCCAAGCACGGTATTGATTTCGTAATCGAAGTGATCCAGAACGACAGCGGTTCGCTGGTAGGACTGGAAAGCCTCCCATGGGTCAACCATCAGCCAGGACGATGACTCTTCCGCGGCAAGGTTGCACATGTTCACACTGTAGGATGCGCCATTAGACCTAACTTCAGAGGAAGAAGATGTATAGTTTGATAGAAGCATCATCTTATATGAATTCCAGATCCGGAAGTCCTGGACAACAGACGTCACCGATACCCGAAACAACCCCGAGGCTCACAGGGTTGTGGAAGCAGAAGCATGCAGCACACAAGGTGCGTACTACTCACGATAAAGGTCTTAACCACTTACCGATGGTATGCACTCAGCAGCCCAGGTTTCTTGTACATATCACTGACTGGGCTCAAGTACCCCCCAACGACCTCGAAGTCTGTATTGTGGCGCACATAGTCCCTGGCCATCTCGAACATCCGCAGATGCATATACGTGACTGGGCTGAACGAACCGCAAGCTACTAGAACTAAGGGGGTCTTCTTGGGATCTCGCACAACCCTGGCCAGACGATGGTGCGGAAAAGAGTAGTTCGGAGGGTTGGTAAAAGGGCCAGTGGAGGGCGGTGGGGAGTCCATCGGGCGCGGAGTAGGGAAGAGCAGAGTTTTCAGAGATTAGGATACCTAGGAGCTCCGAGTCTCTGACTCTCAGTCACGTCGGTCACGGCTCATCGGTTCTCACGGTATCTCTGCACCTTTGGAACAAATCAAAGTCAGATCTCCGAGGGCCCGCCGTCCCAGCCCGTACGGCGCATCTCAATAGACGATGACGAGCTTGAGTGGCTGAAGGCTGAAGCTGTGTTCCTGCGACAGGCGACAGCGGCGTTCTTACGTTGGTAAATCTGATACAAACTCTAGTAAACATCGCCCGACACAAAGTGTCACAATCGACATCGTTATATATGGACTCGGAATCGCGCAGAATGCGTGCAAGTCACCGACAACAATCATCAACCAACTCATACTAGAGCGCCACTGACTGCTATTCTCAAAGCAGTCGTAGCCCCTATTTCGCTCAGATGTCCTTAAGACCTCCCGCCGTCCACCGTTCATCAGAGTCATCCTCTCAATTCAGCCCGTCTGAGGACCAGTCAATCAAGGTTTACATTCTCCAGGCCAAATTAGATGCATCCGCCATCACTGAGCTCTACACCTTGATTGACAGTCAAAAGGGCATCCCAGATAATACTCTGCAGCTGGAGCTGTGCGGAAACGCGTCAGACGCCGATGTCATCATCTCAAATGTCCGCATGAGGAAACGACTAGAGAGGCACCTCGACTGGAACATAGCCGTAAGTTAATTGCCGCCCCCTCCCTCTTTCGCCTCTTGCTTAGCCTCTCATTAGCGACAGAAGGCGATCGTAACGCCCGACTGGCTTCACGATTCCATTGAGCAAGAACGGCCTTTGCCATGTGGTGACTATGCCGCCCTGGATGAGCTTCACGACGAGACCGTAAAGAATTGCCCCAACTGCAAACTTCCTCTCTGCAGGTGCACGCCCGGTCGTCAGACCACCGCTGGATCGACACAGCCTAGGTCGGCTGATGGCGTGATAAAGCTAACCACAAGTTCAAGAATTCTATCCAACCATGCAGCTCGGTATGCATGTCTTCGCGCCAGCCCGCTTGTTTGTCCGAATCAGGCGTTAGCCATCGAACTGGGCGTGCTTCAAATGCATCGCGATCTGGAAGGGAAGGCTGCTAATGCTTTGAGTTATGAACGTGCTATTGCGGTGAGTATAGGTTGCTCTATCTAAGGTGCCTGGGCTGAATAGGCCCCTGTGAAGATAGTCAAAGGTGAGAAAATAGGCCAGTCCTCAGCCTCACCTTGAATTCCTACGAATAGCATATCCTCGCTTAATAACGCCTGCGAATTTTAAGACTGAGGTCATACATCTGCCTCACTTAGGAGAGAAAATACTTTCAAAGGTGCTTCATCTGTCACTCCTCTTATACTAATCTTAACGTGGTGTAGGTAAAAGAGTTTGTACGATTTGGGGTCATTGAAGAATGCCGTACGTTGCTCTGGACGTCTGCGATCTAGCTTGCCTAAGGACTCAGCAGAGACCATACGCGCCACTGAGCGATTCCAGTCACTCAAGGCATTCACGACCATTCACGGAGTAGGCGCCACGACAGCGCGCACCCTACACAGCATTGGCCTCCAGACACTTGAGGACATGGAACGCTACTATGACGTGCCTGTCGGTGACGACGGCCGTGTTAAGCTCGAAGAGGACGAGGTCATATTTACCCCAAACGGACAACGCGTCCCCAAAGAAATACCCAATCTATCTATCAAGGCAGCGCTAGCTCTGCGGAGCGATCTGGCAGCCCCAATACCCCGTGACGAGGTTGAAGAAATGCACACCATCGTCATGACGGAGCTCGAGGAGCTCCAGCGTGGATGCATCAGCACCATTGTCGGCGGGTAGGTTAGATCGGTCAGACAATTTTACACTTATGTGACGCTCGACGCGTATATTTAGGTATCGCCGCGGGAAAGAACAGAGCAATGACGTCGATATCGTAATTAGCCACTCGGACCTCAAGAAGGGTGGCGAGCTGGTCAAAGGTCTGTGTAAGAAACTTGTGCAGAGACTCTACGACCGCGGTACATGGTCATTTTATTCTGGGTCAATATCCGCTTAATGAAACACTTTTACATAGATCTAGTTACCCATGTGACGCGTGAGTGTACGCCTTCGTAGCTGATAAGACAGCTTGGTTCACATGGTGACACACAGATCTGTCTGGCTTCCATGAACACAATGCCCTGCGGACCGGTCACTGGGACTCTCTTGAGAAGGCATTGACCGTGTTCGTCGTCCCTTCTGACGGCGAGCAAAACAGAGTACATCGCAGGCTTGATTTGATCTTTGCGAGGCCAGAGGCATATTGGATTGCTGTGGTTGGATGGTAACGCCGTCTTAGGCCCTCACACTATCGCTAAAGCCGTCAACAGGACGGGATCCAAGATGTTCGAAAGGGACCTGCGTCTATGGGCAAAGGTAGAGAAGTAAGTCAAGCCTTAGTCCAGTTAGATATGTCTGGTTCATTTAAAATGTCTTTCAAGAGGGATGAAGTTTGACAGTTCCGGGATGTACGTTGCCTGTTCTCTCCTTCACAGAAAGGCAGAACCAGAAGATGAATCTCTAGTACCCGCCGACACGACTCGAAGATGTTCTTCCCAAAAAGCGAGAAAGAGGTCTTTGAATTCTTAGGTCTGGAATGGATCGACCCATCACTGCGTAATGCGGGCATATAATTTGTCCTATAACGTCTCTTAGAACGCCTGCGGTCGTGTATTATCAAATGTTTCGTTACAAAGTGGATTCGAAAAGTCAGTTAGCGAAAGCTGAAATGCCTGTCATTGCCTTTCCAAGGATCAGCGCATGTATATCCTGTGAATGGAGCCCGATGAGCTAATGAACAAGAAGACGAATGATATCACTGACATTTGTTCCTAAAAAAGAATTATCAGTGGACAGTTCACAAACTCGGAAGGTTTATACTCACCTTCGTAGGTGTTAGTGACCTGAAGATTCGCGACGTGTCGCCCAACATGGTATCTAGAAAGCTGATTAGGCAAAGTCCAGCAAATCGAGCCAAGTGCTCACTCATCGGCGGAAGCATTGCCGCCCAAAATGTCAAGAACGACTCGGGAGTGCTGCAACGCCTTCCCGCAGTTGTTTTTTTTGATAAGACTGATCATGTCCGGCGCGAGTTTGCCCTGGTCCTTCAGCCTGCCTACTTGAAGGCCAGCCAGGAGTCCGAGGGTGACCTCAGTCTGGGCCTCGACGAGCTTCTTCTGGACAAGCTGGAAGGATGCGAGCGGCCGCTTGAACTGATGTCGCTCGAGAGCATATTCACGAGTCCTGTGTACACAGTCTTCGAGAGCACCCATGACTCCCCACGAGATCCCATACCTGGAACACACATCATCAACAGGATGAAGAGTGGATTGTAGCAGATACTCACCGAGCCGAGTTCAGGCATGAAAAAGCTGAGCCGAGCCCTCTAGTCTTCGGCAACAGCGCGTCATGCGAGACTTCGACGGAATCCATGAAGATGGATCCTGTGAGAGAGGCACGGAGCGCGACTTTATTCTTTATCGGGGGAGTGGTGAGCCCCTTTAGTCCCTGGATCATGATATCAGTATGCAGAAAGAGGGACGAATGGGACAAGTGGCGTACTTTGTCCAGCAAGAAACCGCGGATTTTGTTGTCCCATTTACAATTTGCCCAGACCACGAGGACGTCGCTATTACAGTGTTAGATTTGATGGTTATTGGGAAGCGAAGGGGAAGCTTACGCGACAGGTGCGTTAGAAATCCATGTCTTGCTTCCCTTGATCACATATCCACCATCAACTTCTTCAGCTGTGGTCTCCATTCCAGCAGGGTCTGAGCCATGGTTGGGCTCGGTAAGACCCTGTGTAGGAATTAATATCTCGTCCGTACTCTGTTAAGGGCATACACTTACGAAAGCCCCGATAATTTCTCCCTTAGCTGCATGAAAAGCTTAGCAAGTCAACCGATACTACAAATCATCACTAACCTAGTTGAGGGAGGTATTTCTCCTTCTGAGCCTCAGTTCCAAATTCATTGATCGGGTGCATAACCAACGACGACTGCACGGAAGCCGTTGAGCGATAGCCTGAGTCGACTCTGCGACGCAAGGTATCGTCAGCTTTTTCGAGAGTGTCTTATATAGCATTACTGACCTCTCGATCTCTCTTGCAATCAGACCGTAAGCGACATTGCTTGTGCCCGCGCAACCATAACCTCTGATCGTGGGGCCGAGGAGTCCAAGGGAACCCATTTCGGGGAGAATATTATGGTTAAATTCTAGATACAGCCAAGAAGACAACGCGTCGCGATTGAGCGGGACACTCGGAGAGACAGCGGATCATATACTCACCTTCAGTCCTCCATCCGTGCAGAACTCGGGGCATAAGTTTCTCCTGTTAATCATCAGTGTCATGTAAAGAGACGGAGAGCATGCCTGCCTGGCAGTAATCATGAGCCATATCCCTTCACCTAAGGTCAGTCTCAGAATACACAGGCAGGAGTTCAAACGATGCTCACCGAATTGCAATTTCGTCCTCGGTTAATAGAGATTCGAGGTTCAAGGGATCCTGAGGTATCAGAAGTTAGATCATTTCACGAAAACATCCTTCCTTGGATTATACCTCCCACTGGAACTTTGCCAAATCTCGAGAACGGGTTAACTGACGCGCAGAACGGAGTCAAGGGGAAGAACATACTAGTTGAGGCTGCGCGTCGACCAGAAACAGACAGTCTGAGCGAGGATTGAAGGATACGGGCTGGGCTGGCGCGAGAGGGGCGAAACATGGTGGTGGTGGGGTTCTGGTGGAAATGGGGTAAGGGACGGAACCTGGACGGAATTGTGAATGAAGGACCACAAAATCTGGGGAATGGCGTGCCAATGCATCACGTGATCGGGTTATGTCCAAGTAGTTACTCAGACCAAACTCAGACTCTTTAGAACCTTACCGAGTACCTACAGGCTACTAGCACCGCAAATATCGTTCTCATCCGACCCGGAACAAGCCCACGACTGAAGGAAAGTCACGGGAAGCCATCTCTAACGATCAGGAGGATCTTCTTGGATTTGACCTTGCGTTCAGCTTTCAAACATGTGCATAGTTGCCGTGGTTGCAATCGCAGTCAAAGGATGAGCGACTCAGGAAGGGTTAGAAACAAAGACAGAAAAGAAGTACAGTGAATCGAGTCAAGAAGTGAATCCGAGTCTCGTCTCTCAATGCATGAGCATCTTCTTGATGGATCAACGCCCGCGATCATTGGATGCCTCGGATTGAGCTTGGATTGAGCCCTCTAAAAAGTCAATTCATGAATCAATCTACAAGCTCGGGGAATACATGTGGCAGGACTTCCTCGCAACCTCCACGAAACACGGAATTTGCCTTCTCATCTTTCTCACTCGGATCAAGATTAAACACAGCAACATGCCCTTTGCGGCGTTGAACACGATAAGCATAGCTAGCAGCTGGATGTACCTGGATTTTCATGGTCAGCTTAGATGCAGAAACAATAGAGCTGAAGGGCACGTACTGTTGAAGAAGTCCCAATAACGAGACACATGTCAGCCTTGAAAACAAGTGAATTGATCTCGTCGAGATGATATGGCTTCTCGCCGAACCACACGACACCTGGTCTCGCAAGCTCTTGGCACTCGGGGCAGCGCGGTAGCTGATCCAAAGGGACATCGTGATTTTTTGAGCCAGCATCAGTATAGTTCTGGATGTCCTCCTCTGCGTCGCCTAGAGCATGACACAAAGGATTCGAGAAGTCTTCAGCACGCCATGCGCATTTTATGCACTGAATCTCGAAGAGCTTTCCGTGCATCTCGAGTACAGAGCCTTTACGAGCGCAATTTTCCGAGCCTTTGAGGTTCCGTCGAGACAATTCAGCGGCGAGATCACCAGCCGCTGTCACTGAGAGCCTGTCTACATTCTGGGTTATCAGAGTGAATGACTGCGCCGCGGGAGCGACAGTCTTGAGGAGACTAGGGATAGCGAGCTTGGCCAGAATCCTGTGTGCCATGTTTGGTTGCGCCTCCAATGCTCTATGGGGCATCATTAGATTTTTTAGCAGGTGGAGGGTCAAAATGTAACTTACTTTCTACGACGATAGTGATAGAATTGCCACACAAGCGACGGACTCTCTTTGAATGCCTCTGGAGTGGCTAGGCTGGTGGCATCGAGGGATCGCCACATGCCACCTCCATCTCTGAAAGTCGGTATACCTGAAAAGAGTTATGCAAAAGATGGGCATTACACCTAAAAAGATGAATTGAATGTCAAACCCGAGGCTGCTGATAGCCCAGCACCTGCGATGACGATTATATGCTTTGCTGTTGCGAATGCATCTCTAAACCTGCGTGTAGAATTAGCATCCGTATTTAGCTCAGTCATAGAACGCGGGCGCCGGGTATTACTTATGTTAAAGGAGCGTTATCTCTGGTATGGAAATTCGAGAGATGCTGAGCAAATGTGTCGCCTACGACAGTGCTAGTAGTGACTTACATAGGTCGATGCTTGCAAGAGGAGACGGTGAATAATGAACATGGCCGGAGTTCGATTTGATTCTCAATCAACTTCAAAGTTTACGCAGACTGTGCAATTTAAGTGCAGTCTCCATCGACTCTTCCTCGGACAAAGAGAAGGGAACGTGGGAGGGATAAGATACCTCGGGAGAACGATAGACAAACCATAGACGTTCCACATTTTCACAATAGATTAGCCATTTGTTTGCAATCAGGACTCAGTCATTATAGCCTAACATCATCCAAGGTGAAGGTACTTCAAGTTAGAACGTTGCAAGTACTTAGAACCGACCTTGGTCCGTGTTTCGTTCCAGCATCGAGGTTACATCACGGGCGCGCATGTGGTCATGTCATATTGCAGTATACGATACGAAATGGGGAGGAAGGCCATGTATATAAAACGGCTCAGATCCTCGAGGGGTAAAGCATCTATCAAAGTATCAGTATATGCAGTAGACTCCAAATCGAGGTACAATCACGCACAACTCTGACGCTGGCACCAAATGCGCGAGGAGGGAGGTTGTGGCGGAATTTTGATTTTACGACACCCGATGAACGGTGTGGCCGTGTCACACGTCTAATGAGTGCAAGGAGTTGAGACTCAGCGTAGAAGGTAAATAGACGTAATTACTCACCCCCAGATAACTCGTACTTTAGTGCCCCGGATCTCCGTCTTGCCCTTGTAAACGAAGGCGACACGCTGGAATATCATTGGAACATGCATTCAAAGGAATGTGGGAGGGGCCAACGGACCTTTCCAAGGTAGAATTGAGCGTCCTCCTTGGTCGCGACACCCTCAATCTGTATCAGTGATGTGTTGGGGCGAGTGTTGCGCTTTGCGCGTTTGTGGCCCAAGACGCGGCCTTTGCTGTACAGTCTGCAGAAATCGTTCAGCACATCGCACGCCGAGATCGGAGAAGCGTTGGAATGGTCGTAAGGTACGAGAATGCCGGCCGAGCTGCGAGTCTGCGAGATTTCGTGTAGCGTCATCCTAGCGTGTTCGAAGCAATCCATCTCTTCCACTCGGTCCAAACCCTCCATCCGAGCACCGAACCATCTGCAAACCATTCAGAGACGGAATCTCACCTAGTAGAGCCCATTTTGAATCTTGAAGTGTCCCGGCGCCGTTGAAATCTTGAGGGGGGTTTTGCGTACAGTGACCAAAATTGCGAGAACCCGCAACGACTTGGGATCCAAACAACAGCAAACTCTCATTTGAAAACTGGATTCTGGAACGGCATCTATGTAGTGACATTGGCACTGGTAAGCACGCGGGGCAATGCTTATTTATTACGCTTCTAGTACTAGAATATGTTTGAAAAAAAGTTAGATATCTTCTCTTTAACCGTAGGCGTCCTAAACTCCTGCTGTTTTTGTGATCGCTTCGCCGACTGCTTTTGTCGCGCTTGCAACGTTTGGTTCCGTATACCCCTTAGCGAGTTCTGATCGGGTTTTTGGACCTGGCCCTGGGATTTCTTCTTCTTGGAAGAGGTCGTTTGTGTAGTTTGTTTCGGTCGTGATGGCGGTTTTCCCATCGAAGCGGCGATAGCTTCGACTTCAGCTATTGATGCAGGAATTGGTGCGGCAGTTTCGGGCGAAGTAGGGAGCCATACGGCGTCTGGTAAGGTGTGGGTGACAGTAGAGGGGGTTGGCGGGGTGGATTGGGGGCCAGGGTCCGATGTCTGTGTTGTCATGGACGGTTGCTCGGATGCGGCCAGGATGGCGCTAGGCATAGGAGTGTCTGTCGGCGTAGATTCATGGCCAGGAAGGGGTTCCCAGTCCAGTGCGGGACCACTTGTTTCTGGAGCCGTTGTTGAAAGGGTCTCGTAAGGATTTGGTATATGGAACATTTCGCTGTGGGTTCGTAACGCAAGTCGCATTCGAGCATGGTCGACGGCAGATGGAAGAAATATATTTTTGTTTGATATTGAGGTATCGGCCGGAATAGGCTGTAGCTCATGAAAGCCACCCCACTCGATAAAGCTCCGTGCGATGTCTTCGGATGGTGATCCTGCGCCAATCCCAAACCGGTGTGGAGTATGCCAATTGGTGTCTAGAAAACCGACAAAACTAATTGGTGAGTGTGTAAAACGTCGAGGGAGGAGTGCTTATACCTCTTCGCTCAATTGTAAAGCTAACTTCTTCCTTCGCGTCCTCCACAACATTATCCATTACGTCCCCGAAGGTTGGAATATTTGAATTTCCGATGTATTCTTCTGATTTAAGGACTGGTTCCAGTTCATCGAGGCCAACACCACCTGGCCGGTTGGGAATCGTAAAAGGGAGAGTTACGGAGAAGGTGTCTGTCGCGACAGGAATGCGCTTGAAAGCTTTCGGATCCTGAAATGCAATGTACACCATGCATTGATAATGCGTAGGTAGCTCAAAATCCTGAGAGTTGTAGATATCCATTACTAGCAGAATCTAGTAAGATGCAATTGCTGCGTACCTTCAAGAGTTTATATTCCCTGACGGCACCATATTTGCGCTCTACAGCTCGTATTACGGCCAAAGCCTGTGCTGGAGACCGCAGGAACGTTTTCCCTCGAAGAAACGCAGAGTTTGGTTCCTCTAAGAGACTGTTCTCAACGCGAGGACGCATTCTCCCCGCATGTCGGCCAAAGTTGTGAGAGGCTTGCGCCTGCTCAGACCCAAGTCCCGCCCCCTGGTGAAAAATACGCGCCTGTCCAAGGCGACACGGCGAAAGAATGGTCGAGACCCGTGTTCGTCGTAGCATAGAGGACACAAGTCGTGGGTAAATTCAAAAAAGTGATCACACACGTTGAAGATCACACTTGAAGGTGACCCTTGCTTGACCTCCATGTCTCGCGAACCACAAGGCCATTTTGCGGCCTACAAGAATGCTCTCAATGCCTTGTCAACGCGTACAGGCACTCCACTTCCCTCTCTCATTCTCTCCTTTGGAATCCTACACGAATTCACAGCTGTTGTTCCTCTCGTTGCCGTCTTCTATGGTTCCCGAACTTTGGGCATCGGTGAAAGCCTTATTACTGCCATTGTGCCCAAGAACTCCACAACTTCTTCCACCGAAGATAATTGGCTGAGGGGAATCTTCCGGAACTGGGTCGAGGAGGGCGATGCTTGGGCTGGCAGGGTTGGACGCCGGTATGGTGTTTTTAGTTACGAGAAAAGAGTGTCTGGGCCTTCGGATTCTCCCATAGAATCTTCACCGCTGTCAAGCCATATTGCTGGAGATGTAGCAAACGCGATTGTTGCTTATGGGGTGACGAAGGTGAAGTGTGTTCGGCCACCTGCGACGCCCGCTCTTTTGACCATCTATTCAGGCCCTGATTCCTGTTCGAATTGGCGTATCCTTATACCTTTCACCCGCATTTTCTAGACGAATTGTCGAGCCCATTCGCAGAACTCTGATACAACCCTTTCGTCGCAAGTCATGACGTTGTTTATCCTGTATTTACGCGTGTTACACACACTCGATGAACCAAGCAACACCCACTCATGCCCAAACTTCGTCTCAAACGTACCCCTGAAGAGGAAGCCGCTCACCAGTTACGCAAAAAGCAGAGACGGGAAGCAAGGAACAAGAGAAAGCATGGTGATGTGGAGGACTTTACGCAGTCATCCCACAAGCGGTCTCGCCTGGAGGCTACCACTTCACTGGCATGGGCTTCCAGCGATGACGAGCCCCAAGCGGACTACGATCGTGAACCGGGGCCATCTTTCACCCCGTATGGGACGAAGTACTCGATAAATTCGGATTATGAGAAGCTGCGTGCTGAGATTGAGGAGAAGCAATTTCGAGAAAAGATGTTTGGCGCGTTAGAGGATGATGAACGGCTTGACTCGCTGGAAGCGCGGCTCAATGACTTCGCACATGTTCCAGGGAGGTGGAGGACAGGAGGAGGAGGTCAGCCGGGAAAAGCTGTGTACAATGACGATACTCCCGTTGATGACTTCATGAATACGGACCCGCGACACATGGACGATGAGGAGTATGCGGAGTGGGTCAGAATGGGGATGTACAGGTGGGCCATTATTTCTTTTCTTTTTTTTCCTTCTTTTGTTAACCAAGGAAATAAACTCATTTTCGTAGGAAAACGCACGCGGCAGAGTACGAGGAACAACAGCGGAAGAAAGCATTAAAGGTACAACGCCGCGAGGAAGAGAAGGCTCGCAGGATCGAGACACAGCGTCTAGAGAAGATTGCGGAGGAAGAGCGACGGCGAATGAAACTGGAACGGGCGGACCGTAAGCGGCAATATGCCAAGGAGGAGTATGAGATGCGATGGAAGGCACTTCTGTCAAGCAGAGATGACGACGACCCAGATAGCGCTCGACGAGAACTCAAGTTCTACGATATCCCTTGGCCCGTTCTTACGGCCCATCGTCAGAAGCCCGACAAGCGGGGGCCCTCATCTGGTCAAATCTCAATATCTCTCGAACATTTGACGAAGGAGGCGATTCTCGAATTTCTTATACCGCCCACAACGTCAACTTCGACGGCTGACCCGACCCAACGAGAAACAGAGAAGAAGGCGCGAAAAGATAAATTGAGGGAGACCTTCTTGCGTTTTCATCCCGACAAATTCGAGGGTCGGTTCATGGGACTTGTCAAGGAGAGCGAGAGGGACGCTGTCCGAGAGGCCATTGGTCAGGTCGTACGTTCCCTGAACACGCTAATGAGCGAAAGCTCTTGAGGGTGTTTGCCGGATTACTCGAAGATACCACCTGCGCGCCTTCTCCCCATCCTTAGATATGTCCGACACGCGAGAATAGAAAGTTTAGTGCACCCATTAACGCGAAACTGTACAACAAGACGAAATTTGCGGCACGAAACCCTACTACAAGCCCAAAGGTAAGATAATATCCGACAGTGCCTGCCTCCTCCTGGCTGATGTGGCTGATCACATGGCTGGCATCATGCAGACATAAGGCGAATGCCCGTTGAACATCGGAGCCTGCTGCGACGTTGACGGTCTGATGAATGATAGTCAGCAAGATTAACGAGTCTTTCATGAAGATCCAAGACTCACAGCGAAGCTGCAATAGACCATGCTTCATGTCGGAAAGCGGATACCGCTTCTGTATCTGCGTCGCGATCTGCTCTCCACGCCCGTTGTTCAAGCATGGATGCTATATCGCTGAATCCGCGAGCGCATTGGCGGTGCGCGGTGGGAAAGGACGAGGATATTTCGCGATGGGTGAATATCGCCTCGAGATACTCCCCGCTGGTTGTGGCATAGCTGTCGAGCTGCTGTCGGATGACTTGCAGATATTCGCATCCGTATGATTCGCTGTTGTCGGGGGGTAGGTTTGAGCTTGAAAATGCTGGAGCTTCGGGGGTCTGAAGTGCGTGTGAGTGGGGCGATCTCTGCGTTGGAGGCGTCCGTCCTTACTGAGTAGCTCGGCCTTTCCTGTCGCATCGGAACGTCTTGCAGGTCGCTTTCTGGTGTCTTTCTCCGGAGTGTGTCAGGGGTCTGCATGTTACGGCGGATGCATTCATTTACCTTCGCTGTCGAGAGTCTCATGGTGCGCAACAAGTCACAAAGGTCCATGTCAACGGCCTGTTAATGTTAATCCTTGAGCTCAGAGTCATGTCGTGAATATATACGATCGAAACACACCTGGTTCAAGTTATGTTCTATGAATACTGGATGGTTGGAGTTCATCTCTGAGTTGCGTGGTGATCAAGGTTTGCACTGGGGCTTTTGTAGCAAAGGAGCCATCCGCAAGCGAGTCATTTGAGTGCGTCAGGCGCCTCGTGTTTCCAGCTGTGTTTCCAGCATGATGACTTTAAACAGCCGCGATCATGGTTGTTAGACCAGAAGCAGAGTAGCCACTGATCAAAGAACGTCTCATGCATGGACTACGCGTGGTCGGAGCTCCATGCAATGCTGAAGCTTCAAGGTGAATGTCGACGCGTGTTGGATGCCTTTGATGGAGCCTGTCTGATGCCTGAAACAGATGTGTTGCATTAATGCGCGTGTTGCATACTATTACTCTACTACTTAGGCTAACTCTAGGAAAAGGACTGGGTATAATGGAAGTGCGTGGAAGCGATTTATCTTAAGGTAAAAAATGTCCGTCTTCACTATCGTGATTTCGAGATCGACTATGTGAGGAGCGGTGTCTTGATCGTTCATTGTGTACATCGTCTTCGGGTCCATAACTGCCGGACTGCGACATATGAAACTGACTCCTGGTGTCGACGTCCTTGTCAAGCTGACTCTGCAATTCGGAAGGGAGCAAGACAGCCCGGTCGATAGCTACTGGTAGCATTCGATGGCGACCTCTAATCATGACCAGGCAGATAATGAATTTGGATAACGACTTGAGTTCACCAGAGAAAGAGAAGGTGTTCTGAGATAACCGATCAACAAACGAAGGTCATAACAATCGGATGGCTCACATTAGGGGTACCGAGACTGAGTCCGACCGTTCCGTAGGCGGATACGATTTCGAATACTAAGGCAGTTGTCAGATAGACGTTAAATGTGTGTATAAAAACGACTTGCCAACAGAGAATATGTTGAACCAAATGGCACTCGCAGGGTCATCAAGATTGTGACGCTATAGAGGAGATCAAGATTATCCGTCGTCCTGAGAAGGATGCGACAAACCTCATTTATGCAGACCAAGAACAAGGCCGCGCCAAGCCACCACATATCTGGATCCATTAAATTATAACAAATCTACACCCCAAGAATATAAACCTACCAAATGCGAGCTGCCTTCGCGCGTGCATTGCGAGATAGCGACTCCAAACTGTTACTCTGGGACCAGTGGGCTGAAAATCCTCCTCGGTTTCGTCGTCATGCGGGAAGATTCCCAAAGATTGCTCTTCGTACACGTTTGTTGATCGTATACTACAGTCAGAATGTAAGCGAGTGCATCCATAAATGGCTGCGCTAACCTCATTGCAATGGGATCTGGGTATCCATAATCAGCAATCTGTAACAAGATAGTAGATTTGACACCTACAAACACTGATGTACATCATGATCACATAGATAACCCTGCAACATGCGTTACCAAAGGGTAAAAAGGAATCGAACAGAGCAACAAACTTGACGGCAGCAGCAAGAGAAGACAAATTCACAGCAGAGAATCCGGCCGCCCGAACGGCTACAGCCTGGAAAAGCCCCACAACAAACCTTACGCCTAATGGAATTGATTCTGTTCCAGGGTTGCCGATATCTAGAACTAAGAAGAAGAACCAATCGGTGGCACTGTCCAAGAGGGAGGTCAGCACGAAATTGGTGTGGCAGGAAGAGAGCGCACGTGAGTCCACAGACTATCGTCAGGAGGAACCAGGTTTGGTGAGAAGGAAAGAGGAGAATGAAACATCTTCGTGGGTGATCAAGGAGGAAGTGAAGTGTTTCGTGGACCCGGGATGTCTTGGGGACGAACTTGGACAATACCCATCTGAGGATATAGTCAACGACGTAGCCGTCACTGGATCAATATATAATCTTACACGGTGAAACGCAAGCTGCATTTAATATCGATATCAGTGTCTTATCGGCAGGAAAGGCTTACTCACAATACAGGCTATATATGCGTGGGTTAGTCGTAGTCTCTTCAACCACACTTCTATGACTCACAAAAGCCGTGTTTCCAGCAAGAATCAAAAAAGCCAAAAAAAAGACCATAGGGTATGCCCTTTGAAATGGAACCATTGACTTGTCTACAAGGGACATTCCCGTGTTTGTGTATGCCGAAACCGATTGGAAAATCGAGAACCTGTTGGAGAACTTGTAAATAGACATAGCTGTAGTATACGTACGTATACATACCACACGGTGGATTGAGGGCGTATCTCTTCCGGTGGGACAAAACTTGTATGCCACCTGGGCATAGAGATGTACGGGGCAATTACAACAAAACTTAGAAGTTGTGTGATAATATGATACTACAAGGATTTAATCCGTGCAGGAGAGGGGATTTAAGAGATAAACCCACCGCGCCAACAATCCAGAGCAAAGCGTTTAATGCACGATACTCTACGCCTCCGAGTTCTTCCATCTCTTCTTGCGAGAGACGGTGGAAGGCAGAATTGCGCCCCACAACCGCATTAAAGGAGATGTATGGCACAGCTTTTTCTCCAGGGATTGTCTCTCGTTGTTGCGAGACTAGGGACATGGTGACTGGGATTGTGACGGTTTTTGTGATCTTCCGCCTGAATTTCGGGAAAAGGCGAGCGAAAAGGCCGGTAATGATATCGAATGGCATCGGAAATCCCCCAAATCCACGGTTTTTGTACCCACGAGGTCGATGAGTGTATCCAGTGTTTACAGAGGACTGACGGGACAGAGACGCACGGCGACTGTGTATCGACCCTAGCGTAAAATGAGCTACGAGGTTCATGATAACAGGATCTACTTACTGTGGTCAGTAGCGCGCTGCATAGGTTCTGGTGCTGGTCTCTCGTCCTCAAGAATCTCGTCTCCGGCTATTCCCCTTGTGAGCTTACTGCGACGTCGTGGGACATTGGGTGCGAATTCGATAGTTTGGGTGCGAGTGAATGTCTTAGAGAACCCAGGCGACAACAGAGAGGCGGGGATAGGTGCATCATGCATCGTATCTGATCGAAGGAAACTCGCTACAGAGAAGCGTTCAGAAGCAAACACCCTAACATGTACCGGTACGTACCGTTAACTGGCGAGGCTGGTCGGGAGGGAATTCCCGGGTCCGATAGTCGACGAAAATGACTACATAGAAGCGGTCAGTGTTGAAGAGGAGGTTGTACAGACTGACTTACAGCCTCTTGCCCACCCCGTCATAGCCGACACTACTCCGCCGCAGTTTTATGTGCGCATGTTCGTCTTTCGAAGACAATGGGGTAAATGAGAGGTGGCCAGTCTGCGTGCCGTTGAAGGTGGGCGCTTTCTTCAAAGGAATGGCAAAGCCGCTTGGGTTGATACGCTTGGGCTCATCATCCATCCTTCTGATCATGTCTGGCCGCAACTTGTGAATGACATCGTTCTTCTTTTCTCCGTCTAGGTTACCCTCTGTGACCTCAGCTACCACCGAAAGATCAGTACGTTCCCCACGAAGGAAAGTGGTAATTCGGTCGGGCCAATTAGAAGAACGCTTCTCAGGATGCGCCATGGCCTCTGCTGCCTTCCTCTCCGCATCGGCTTTTAGAACATGTCTAAATTTAATTGCAAAGTAGTGCCTTTGTTGGGAGGATCAACAGTCGAGATCTGCGGGATTTTTGCGTTTGCATACCTCCTCAGATAGACCATCACCCATGCAACAAGGATCTATGCGAATCTGAGAACGTCGTGGCCAGAGAAAGAATAGAATGACGTACGGGGCTACCAAGACACATCTGAATGAACAGAATGGCCTGCTGCCACCCAGTTAGGGCGCTCAGATTGACCGTTACCAGCCCACAGACTGACATTGCGCTAACGCAATTGAAGAAGGAATCTATATATGACACGCGATATCTGCCATTGCTAGCATAGAATATGCCGGAGAAAATAAGAGGAGTGAATATGCTAAAACAGGTTAATGGATGACCACAGAATAGAATGGGGGACCTACTAATACATGACATGGATCCGGTAGAAATTGAGATGTTCTCTAATCTTTCTCCACCATGATGGGACCTCTTCATCGTCGCCGTCATCAACGTTTATGTTCATGGCCGGGAGTCGACAAAAGTTTGAACGCGGTGTGATCTGAGATATATTTCGAATTTATATCCTCCGAACCGTCACAACTGCCAGTCACAGTACAGTGCTGGTAATAAAGTACAATGTTCACCAAGCCAGCCATTCATTTTTTGCCTTCTCGAGAGCCCCATCCCATCCACCGTCCCCATCTTCCAGCATCTCTATCCGATCGATCTCATCCCTCCCCAGCCTGAGCCCGTTGTACAGATGAGGAAACATGCCCTCTCCGCCTCGCGGTCCGCAGACCTCTGCTTTGGGATCCTCCCAGCGGATTTTGTCCTCCACAACACCGTATTGGATTCGCAGGACGTAGGCGAACGGCTCGTCCTTGAAGAAGTGTTTGAGTGTCCCTGGGATCTGGACTGATGTAGAGAGATGGATGAAACCCGAGTTCCGGTCGATGTCGCTCACGGGCAGACGTTCGGGAAGATCGTCATGCTTCGAGGGGACGGGAGAAGAGGATGGAACGAGTTTGTAAAGATAGTTGGGTCTAGAGGATGAAGAGTCAGCCATTCGAGATTCTTTGCCGCTCGGTGTTAACATTAGATGTCAAGTGCGTTTCACCAAATACTTGTATCACTATCACGTGGAGGCACAGGAGCACTAGTACTCATACTAAGATATAAAAGAAAGTGAAACGGCTGATATCCTGAGAAGTGAAACAGGTTGCATATCGAGTAGGACAGGTGGGTGGAAGTCGATATTTTACGAAGACACCCCGCGGTGACGAACGAGACGCTCGTGGACTGGAACAACGACTTGGTGAGCTTGAAATACTAAATCATGAGACAGTCAACTCACACGTTCACGGTCGTGAGGTATTGCTCTGTATGAAGGAAGCGGGTCATGTAATCCACTGCCGTTTACGAAATTCGATGACCTGCTGCGAAAAAGGCGTATACTCAGTGAGGCTTCTCTGGTAGGAAGGTAAATAGAATATCGGTACCTGGATCGTGCGCTGCACTCGGAAACCGACATTCGGACTGTCCTTCAGCTGCTCCATGCGCATGAAGTATGCGTCCATGTGTGTGCACGCTCTGGAAGTATCAAATGTAGCGCCAACGGTAGAGAAAAATACGCATAAACTCTCCAGGTCGTCCTCATCGGGGTCCTCATTGGTTCCGAGCAGCTGTTTTACCCATTCGTGCACGGTATACGCCGGTAAGATATGAACTTTGAAAAGCTCTCCCATGAACTTGAAACGAGCAAGACCCTGCTGACGCTCGACCCAGCCGCGCTCGAAAATTTCTTGGCATCTGTTCACTACATATCGGTGAACGAGCTTCCCACCCATGACTGGCTCCCCCGATATACCCTTGATGCTTTCGTCCTGAATAAGGGGGCTAATATGTGCCATCATCTCGAAGCACAAGCGAGCATACAACTCAGACCACTTCTCGTCGTGCATGGCAATCTCGAAGACAAGTTTGACGATTTGAAGGAGGATACGCCCAGCCATCTCCTTCTCTGACTTGTTTATCCTCGCAATAATCTCGTCCGAAATCAAGTCGAAGTTTGCCCAAGTCAGGCATTTCAGACAGCGTTTCACTTGACGGATAATTATCCATGGTGAATCAGGACCACCAGGAACCTCCCGGTTCAGAATTGCAATGAGTGTTGGGTCCTCGGCAATCCTTTCCGGAGTCTGTTCTTCCGGAGTCTTCGCGGGCGCCTCGTAATCTTCGTTCTCCGACTCCGAATCGGCTGTATATGCATCGGGATGTTGCCCCTGTATTGAGGGCATCGTGGCAGGTTGGCCAAGTGGGTGAATTTGGTGAGGTTCTGGTTCTCCGAACAACAAGTCGGTATCAATGTTCACAAGGAGGTGAAGAAACTACCTTTGTGTTCAACTACAGGTTCAGCAGTCTGTGCGACCTTAGAAAGCATTTTCGATCTTGAGTCTGCATGGGAGGAAGATGCCAAGTTAACCTCCTGGCCGCCTGGAACAAGGCTACTGCATTGTAACACGGCGATGTTGTGGACCTCAGCAATGATTTGCGCATTTCCCGTAAACTTGGATAGCCGCCGCCTACACCACTCCTCGTCAAGCTCGGTGCTTGCTACGATCGTGGCAAAAAAGTTCAGGGCCTTGGGAGCATCAATCACAATGTCGTCCATGACCTCCAGAACAGGCAAAAATCCTTCCTTGAATGCGCCAGGTGAACATAATTCTTTTGCTACAGCGCGGGCAAAGAATTGTGTGAGGAGCTGGGCATCAGCTTCTTTAGACTCGATGGCATGCAATGTGAGCTTTTCGACAAGTTTGAAGTGGTGAGTAGCAGGAAAACCGGTAAAGTACACCTCGGCTGCATCCAGATTCCGAACCACGAAAAACTCGTCTGAATCGTTAGCAATCTTCGTCTTGACCACTTCCTCGTTCATCGCTGCTACAGCCACCCCAAACTGGTGCTCCTTCTCTACAGCTGCGTTATCTTTGATAACCTGAAAAATCATCGTAGTAATCACGATCATAACGACGTTACAAACACGCTACTTACGGCTTCATGGATTGGAGCGGTTATATTAGGCATAGGGACTGCATCAAGGCTCGAGCTTGTACGCGAGAGAGATTCTCGCTCGATCTCCTTTTTGCCTGCGAAAACACTGCTGGGGCCGAAAGTCATGGCAGTGTTCTTCGTGATCTTGCCGAAGTTAGAAAGATCTCCAGCCTTGGGAGGAGGACGAGGGGGGCCATTGCCACCAGCGACTGCGCAGCCGTCAGGACCAACTTGGGGATACTCGCCACGATCGCCGCTACAGGATATGCTAATCTGGCGTTGGTATGACTCCTTCTCTGCAGCAGCATTCTCTTGGGCAGCCTGATTGAATTGTCGGATTAGTCATAGACCAAATGACATTGTAGATAGATCACTTACGGCTTCATGGATCTGAGCGATTGTCGTAGGTGTAGCAATTGAATTACAGGTAACCCATTTCCGTTCGCGCAGTTCAATGACATCCTAGGAAATTCGATGAACGCACTGAATAGAGATAGACGAGGAAGACATACCTGCAACATGAATTGCATACGTGAGCTGACATTCTGGCTCTTCGTCAGCTCCTTCATCCGCGAGAAGTAGACATACACGTGCGCACGGGCCTTCGGCGTATCGAGAATAGCGCCGACAGTCGACAGCAGCTTGCACAAGCTCTCGATCTCCTCCTCCTCGGGGTTCTCAACGTTCCCGAGCAGCTTCTTCACACACTCGTGCATGATGCGCTCCGTGAGCATCTGGAGCTTAAACAGCTCTCCGATGAACTTGATGAGACCAGTACCTTGACGTTTGGCCTTCTTTGCAGCGTAGTATTCATCCGAATAGAGGAGGATCTCACCGCTACCATCAGCCTTGTTCTTGACGGCCTGATCTTCCATCGCTTTCGTAGCAGCAGCGGCGGCGGGGGTAGCCTCCTTGGCGACCCATCCACGCTCGAAATCCTCCTTACATCTGTTCAGCAGGTACTTGCGGAAGAGCTGGCCACCAGTGATCGGCTTGCCCTCTGCGTTCTTGATGCCGTCGTCCTGGACCTGCGGGCTGATGCGCTCCATCATCTTCCGACACAGACGGGCATACAT
>JABCKH010007862.1:0-24808 GCA_018851285.1 Lyophyllum semitale | reverse complement strand
TATTTAGGTCTGTAGACCTGCCATACTAGGGGTAGTATGGCAGGTTTGTAATACCATCAAATAGTGATGTTCAGGTGACCGCACCATCGCACCTGCGGGCCAAAAGCCCGATTCGTCAGCAGCGTAGATGTTATGCTGCTTGACTTCATCCCAATTCTCCTCCATGTCCAAGATATCTTCTTCGTCATCTGGGTCATCCAACTTGTCGATGGTGTGTGCACCACCCTTTAAAACGGTCTCGAGGAGGTTAAACCATTGCTCATTGGTGATAGGGTTGACAGCGCGCCCTCGCACGCTATCCAAGGGGTGTGCCCAATACATTTTGAGACGATCCGCGTGCTTCTCCATGAAACGATCCGTCCAGCGCCGTCCAACACCTGGAAAGGCATCTCCCAACCGAGCCCTGCAAATGTCGTCCACGTGCTCTCGAAGCCTTCCATGACTGAGAGGGAAGCCTCGAGCGGCCACCTCGGTTGCATAGTTGATCACAATGTCAACCTCTTCGGATACGAGCCAACCCCTTGAGGCATTGGAGACACTTTTGGGAATGCCACCTTTGACCCATCTCATCAGGGTGCAATGATCCAATTTCACTGTCTTCTTCGTCTTGGACCTGTTTGCAGACTGCGCGTAAGCTCCTCTTCTTCTTCCCGTCCTTCTCGAGGTCAAGCTCCATTTGGTAAAGAAGCACGGCGCGGGTCATAAGACCGTCTAGCATGTCGCGGATTTCGCGAGTTTTTTGGATCTGTGATTTAGCGCGGCCAACCATTTTGAAGGAAGAAAGACGGGAGCGGGGAAGACAATGTTGCTCAAAAAATTCATTCAGGCGTCAGTTTCCTTTTTGAGCAATCGTGACTTCCGTGACTCAACGGAAAAGCCACCCTTTCGAAGAAGTCTTGAATTACTGTTGCTCGAGGCCTTGAAACGCTCTGGTGTGCTTGTGGATAAAACATGCAAGCCATAGTTTGAGATCTATCACTTTGGCTTTTTTACTTGAGATCTTGACTCACTCGTCGGCATTTGTATTATTTGTTGCAACGCGGATTTCAGCCTTTGGCACCGTAAATTAATTCCCATTCCCTTTCCACAAATCTGATCCTTAAGCCACTTGGCAGACACATACATATGTATTGTCTGAATGCATAGTAATTTCTACATAACGATAGTCAGTCATTGAAGCAAGTTATTTGAGTTTGTTTCATTGTGCCGTCTGTTTCATTGGCCCGTTGAACACTGTAGTCCCTGGACGTTGAAAACATCATTTTCCAGCCTCAAATAAGGTCTATACTAAGGGAGCGCGCCAAAACTCTAACCAGCTAACCTAAAAATAGGATAATATTAATAATAGTCGAAAATACCTAACCTAACCCTAACCAACCCTAGCCGAACCCTAACCGGCAACCCCCGAATGACAAATATTCCTAACCCTAACCGGCTAACCCAAACCCCGAACCCGAGCCCTAACAACCCTAACCGGAACCCTAACCGCGAACCCTAACCGAACCCTAACCGAGAACCCTAACGGCCGATCATTCCTTGCATAACGCGGAAGGTTCATTCTTTGCATAACGAGGTATGTTCATTCCTTGTTATTTCATCAGCGGTTATCCCAGTTAAATTGCGCTCTCCGCTTGGTCTATGCCGCGGAATAGGAAAAGAGTCTCTCAGGATGTAGGAAATACTAGGATACCACCTTCATTCCTTAGCATTGAACAGGTCCGACCTAGTGACTAGTAGGATTAGGATTAGGATCAGGATAGTAACCCTAAATCTCATGAAATGTGCCAACGTCAACCATATGATCACCGCAACATTCAAGTTAAAAGATAGGTGTCTTTTCAAGCACTGACTTACATATCTTCATGTTGAGCAAGAAAAGTAAATTGTACGCATAGGGAGTCCGGGTACAAAGCATTAGAGCATCGCAATAACTTACATTCGTGATGGAAGTGACCGACGGCTTACACATCCCACTGAAAGCCCTCTGTCCTTTCCTTCGTCCTTCCTACCTATTTCCATTTGGCCTTCGTTCCTTTCTGGGTTTCTTATCGTTCGGTAATTCAACAGCCCGCTGGCAAACTGGACATCGTCCCGACACGTCTGTCAGCCAAGGATCTAAGCAAGTTTTCTGCGATAGTTGCCTCGTGAGTCTATGATCAAATCCGAAAGGCAACGGAACGCAGCGAACTGACATGGAATACATGACCACATGCCAGAAGTCTCAGTGGTTGTGCTCCCTCTCCAGCGTCTGCAAGCTTCAAGTCATCCTGTCGATGTTGCTCAGCTTCATCCGACTCTACGGGGACCTCAGAAATCTCGGGGTTCTGAGCAGATCCAGAAGTACCGTCCGGTTCTTCAAAATCAGCACCAGCAGCACCCCCTATCCTTTTCGGTTCTTCAAAATCCATAAGACAGATAGCACATGCAGCGCGATTTCCCTCAAGCACTACAAAGGGGTATTCTCCTTGTTCCCAATGCTCTTCCCAGGTCGGCGGCTGCCCAGTCTTTTCGACATCCCTCTCACCATCCGGGGTATTGATGGTCCTAGAAATATTATCACCCTTCTTCCCTTGGAAGGATGAGAAATGTCTGATAAATTTAAATCGCGTCTTAGACACTGGCATCGCGGGTGCTGGCTTAGGCGGGTACCCATAGGCAGGTTCCAGAACAGCCACCTTATCTTGCAGTGGGGTTTCTGGTGGAGGTGGGATATACATGACAAGAGGAATGCGGTCAACAATGGACTTCGATAGCTTCCCGATCTCTGGTTTGATCATGGACGTCGTTTGCAGAGGATGTCTGCCAATGCAGATCAAGACGATATTCCAAAATAACTGAAAGGCGAGACAGTCATCAAGTCATACATGAAAATATGTGGTAGTTGAACTCACGAATAGGATTGGAGCGACAATGAAGACCACAAAGCCTAGTAGGACAACCTCAAGTACCATAAGATACATGAGGCAGAGGATCCCAAAGGTGAGCCACCAGAGGTGAGGCGACGAGTGACGACATGTATTAATTGATGTGTATTCCAGAATATGAGCAGTCAGGAACCAGCTAAGGGTCAATAGGGACGAAAGGAGTGTCAAGCTGTGGTGGAGGGGATGAGAAAATTGTGGAGTAAAGTCAAAGTAAGGCCTAATATAGGAGCAAGGCATCTTACCGGGAGTACAGCACAGTATAGGGTAGGGAGACCGCATTATCTCGAATAGGATTATCAGAGTGATCCATAACATGTGGCGTACTAGATGCGCGGCCTGTAGACCGAGAGGGGTTATTTTGTGTGAGTTGGGTTTCAGAAGTGGCTTCAGAACGGCGCTGACGTCTACACTGACTCAATAACAGCTTTTCTACGGAAAGACTTTGTAACGCACGTTTTTCGTTCTCTTAGGAAACCCCAGTAATTGAGAGTACAAGCAAGGACCGCGCGGACCACCCAGATACTAGCCCATACGCCTAGGGGTCGGCTGCATGCAACCCATTCGGTAAGCTCTGGATATGTTGGGCTCTTGAACACTGTTCCGGAAAGTCCTAGCATAACTGTGATTACAACGATCTGAACAATGGTCTTCAGAATGCCCAAATTGTACGACACAAAGGCACTCACCTGTGCAAACCCTGATGTAAGATTTAAAAAGAGTCCGACCAGGCTTCTCCGCTCGCGAGAGGCGCCTCTTCCAACTCCAAGGAAAGTCATGGTTCTGTAATACAAAGATCTGTGTGGCTGGATACTCGGTGCAGCGGGCGGTTCCTCAGGGGTTATTTGAGGGCGACTTGTTCGAGTTTGCGGGTATGCTAATGGATCAGCTAGATGTGGTGATCTCCTTCCATGTTCTATCGCTGGGGTCGAAGGCTCGGGGAGGCGCAAGGGTGACGTGCGGGAGCCCGATCCCAGTGCAGGTTGGTGATCGCAGACATCGGACTGGCTGTCTGAGTACCTCAAGTTCCGGGGTCTGTGGATTGGTTCAGGTTGCCTAGGAACATCACCGGTCGATCTTGTGCGCCGAAGAGGGCTGCTGTGCGAATTGGCGTCTAAGTCTGACATGGTGAGTGTTGGCGGGGCGGCCGTCCTTTGTGAGCTTCTCGAGTCTCCCTTATTGTACCAAAGGACAGGCGCTTGCGAAGTAATGGGGCGCTAAATGAACGTCGTGGACGTGAACGGTAAGAAGGTGTTTGGATAAGAAAGAGCGGTTGGGGAAGTTGAGGACTGACGCCTGGAACGTCAACACATGTCAACGCCCTCGTGTCACACTGCCTCACTGCCTTTTGTAGTATCTGGTTCATTCTGTGGTTCATCGTATCTACAGGCTTTATAGATGTGTTTCCATGGGTATAGTGCAGATGCATAGTACAAGTATGAGGATATAACTTATGATCTTGAGTCCAATCCAGTTTAGGAATGCGTAGTATGCTCTGCCTTCTTGCCACAAACACCCTCCCATATAGGCGTCAATTGCTGGATGACCATCTTGTTAGCTGAGTGCAGTGTGTAAGCCTCAAGAAGACAACAATTAATGGACAACCCACCAATTTCTATACAGCCCCTCTCTGCTTCGTCCTTCACACTCTCTAAGAGCCGCCGACTCGCCCAGCGGTCGGTATGGAACCTGAGATGACTCTTGATGATAAACTTCTTAAATTCCATCGTCGTCATCGTCGGCTGGATCGAATTGAAGAACTCTGCGACTGCTTGCCAGGTCACATCCTCCAGGTCAAAGTCCCTCGCCAGCATGGGCCATGGAATATCGACGGCGGTCAGTGGCACCTCCTCTGGCGAATACTTCGTCTTGTCGAACCGCTCTGCCAGTTTGTTATACCGCTCCTTCGCCCGTTCAACTGTCCAGTGCCCACGGCTCCAGCTGTCTCGTTCGCGCTTGGCTCCCTGGTACCGTATCTTCTCCTGCTCATCGTACCTCCTGGCAGCCTCTTCTCGTGCTTTTCTATAAGCTTCTTCCTCCTCTCTCCTCCACTGCTCTTCTAGCTCTCTCTTTTCCTTCGCTGCCCGCTCCCGCTCCTCAGCCCGCTTCTTTGCTTCAGCCTCCTGCCGCCGGGCTTCAGCCTCCCTCCGCTCTTGCTCTTTCCGTTCTGCTGCAGCCGCCTCCCATAATGGCCGATCAGCCTCGAGCTCTGCCAGTTTCCGGCGCGATTCTGCAATCGCCGCTTGGCGCGCAGCCTCCTCGTCATCCGCGACATCACCGGAGGACGGGATTTCGTTGCCGACATCCTCAGACTCCTCATCATCGCTGTCACTTCCCGTTCCAGCTATACCCTGCGAGGCGTCTATCAAAAAAAAGAAAGAAAAAAGGAAAATGAATCAGAATAAATGCCGAGCCGACTTTAATCGAATGTACCTGGCATATCCACGTCTGGGTTGTTCCTGTATAGCTCCTCCAACAGCTCGGCTTCCTTCGCCAGCCTGCGCGCCTCCTGCTCTTGCCTCCTGTGTTCTGATTTGTGCTTCTCCCGGGCATGTCTGCCCGCTGCAAGATTGCGTTTCGCCGCTGAAGGGGATACAGTGCGCGTACGCTTCGCGTCCTTAGTCGGTACGTAGTTTATGGTGTTTCGTAACGGCTCCTCTTCCGTAGATCGTGTCGTCTCAGTGTTGTCATGATCGCCATTTGTACGCAGAGTATTGAAAAGTGAGGTAACTGCCGTACGTGTCAATTTGCAATATGAAAGGTTGGATGCATCAATTTCGTACCTTTCCGCTTCCCAATGGCTGGTGGAGAGGCGCTAGTGGATGCAGCAGCCGGTGCTGTGAAGGTAAACTCTGCTTCCCCATTTTCCTGCTTGAATAGGCGCTCCATTCGCCGCGTTGTTCGCTCTTGCCTCTCTTTCCTATCTGCCGCAATCTTCTCTTTGGATTTCTTCGCTCTGTCGCTCGGTCCGGCGGCCGACTTCGGTCGTTGTAAACCATCGTCGATTATCATATCCTGCACCTGACTCTGCTCGTCCTCCGATTCTGTTTGGATTTCAACTTTTCTCTTCCTGGGCTTGGGGGAATGTGCAAAACTATCCTCGCTTGGTGAAGACACGCGTCGTTTTTGCCCGGAGGCTGGCGGGGGGCCGGTGTGGAGGTGTTCGGTAACACGTGTAATGGCAGGGACGGCTGGGGGCGTCCCGACGAGGCAGTCATATAATGGGTCAAGTTTATAGATATCCCACTGCTCCTGGGAGGTCTCGAAGTGTTTCCTGTCGCGTGACATTCAGATTCTAAATCGACATGATCTACGGGGGACCGTGAACTGACCCACAAATATCCACCACTCTGGGCCATTTCCCCTCATTGGTCACGCCCTTCTCTCTCCGTGCGCTGGGGACAAATCGCCATGAGCTTTCGCCCGACGGTGTCGTTTCAATGACGACGCGCTTCGGGCGGTACAACTTCTTGTGGAGCGAGAGGTCATCGAGGCCCGGCACGGCACGATTTGACGACGCCGTGTGAGGGTCAAACGATGCAAAAGACAATTTCGAACCAGGATGCCGGCAGAGTCGTTCGGCCTGAGTATGATCAAGGACGCCTGGAGTACTGCCACTCAGTTTGGGCGCAGCCTGAGAACGACTGGAGGGCCCCGCGTGCATGTGCATGTTAACTTTGACCTGTAAAGATATGGAGGCCCTTTATGTATAATGGGCTGGGTTTTTGTGTTTCTGGTTGCCAGGCCGGCGACAGGCATGGGCCTGCATTGTTGTATTTTTGTTCGTCAAGCCAACATACTAAATGTACACCACCACCACGTGGCCCAAGTATTAGATTAGATTACACATTGATTAGATTGGCACCATTAATTTTTCGTAATTTGATTTTTATGCCCTCCTCCTCCTCCTATCTCTATCTCTAATATTCCCGTGCACGGCTTCTTTGTTTTCTACTGCAGTTTAGAACCAAACGTTAATCGGACCGCAAGAGTCTGCCAAAAATTGTGACAGCGTCCAAATCAAATCGAGTCACATCACATTGACTTGCACTGACTCGCCGATTTGGCAAACCATAAATACGATCTTGGCGCCTGTGCTATCACCCATATCATGACCAGTCTACGGACATTTCAAACCGAGATTGAGGAGATACACCACCGCGAGGTTGCGAAGCAGCGCACAGTGACGCAGGTCCCCGCCGATAACTCGAAGGAGAAGGAGAATAAACACCCAACGCCATCTAAAGGAAAGGCCAAGGATGAGGGCCACACCAAAGGTGCAGATGCAGTCGCAGTTTCCAGCGCGCGCTCCAGCATGCTCGAGGTCGAAGAGAAAATTCTGGTACTGCTTGCGTCGAACGCGACCGCCTTCTAGGTCTTTCAGACGTGTAACTAACCTGTGTATATCGCTAGGCGTTGCTGCAATCGAATGTGCCTGCCGATCATGACGCTGCGCGCGACATGATCGCAGCGCTACTCACACAGCACCGTGGGGAGTACGTCCTGCGGATAGGGATGCAGCCATCTCATGCTCATCTATTCTCGGGTGAGTTGACGGATGCATCTGACGGCTGGACTGGGATCGCGCGCACCGAGAAAGATCTAGATCTCTTTAAAGAGAGGGTGACGAAGACTGTGGAAGAGGTCGGGGGGAAGGTCTGTTTCGCCTTTGACTCGTCCTGGGGACGTGATGATGACCTCACTCTCGCAATAGACGTCTGTGCTATTTGAGACTCGAACCAGCCACTCGCGGATATCACTGCTCCTGCGACTACCTCCGCCCAACGTGTCTCTCACGCCAGAGGTACGATGCGCGGTGGTGGGGAACGTCGACAGTGGGAAATCAACAACTCTAGGAGTCCTGACTCGCGGTACATAATATGCCACACATCTCACTCTCCCTGTTGACATTTTCCTCAGGCGCTTTAGACGATGGACGGGGTCGCGCCCGCGTCGGCCTGTTCCGGCATAAACACGAGATCGAGACGGGGCGGACATCCAGCGTCGGGATGGAGGTATCTGTGGTATTGCATCAACGACTTGCTACGATCTGACGACAGTGTAATGCAGATCTTGGGATTTGGACCCTCTGGCGCGGCGATACTACCCAATACGATAAACTCATCCGATCCAGACTCGGTTCGACGCGAGAAACTTGGCTGGGAAGAGATCTCTGTTCAGGCAGCCAAGATTGTGTCTTTCATCGGTGAGCCCAACTGAAACCCTCAAAATTTAAGTCAACTGCGATTTATCTGTAAAACCAGATCTTGCTGGTCACGAACGATATCTAAAAACAACGCTATATGGACTTACGTCTGGCGCTCCGTCTTGTGTAATACTAATAGTTGGAGCGAACGCCGGGTTGATTGGAATGTCGAAAGAGCACTTGGCGATTGCACTCGCCCTGAGCGTCCCCGTTGTTGTCTGCATAACTAAGGTAGGGCTGTGTTTGTCCCCCCTTGATGATGTTAGGCTGAAATTCTCGACGCGGAGATTGACATGACCCCAGCCAATAAGACGGCTGAGACGATTAAGCAGGTGGTTAAGATACTGAAGAGTCCTGGGTGCCGGTTCGTGCTTTGTTTGGGGAACAGTGCTTTCGCGTCTCTAACTCGCTGACCACAGGAAAACGCCAGTTTTTGTTAAGGATGTTGAGACGGCAGTCGAGCTTTCGACATCGTTTGGCTCCGATCGGTTTGTCATATTTATACCATTATTATTTCCAATCAACTCGCAGCCCTGCAGACTATGTCCGATATTTCAGATATCCAACGTGACAGGCGAGGGCCTCGACCACGTAAGGAACCTCTTACGTATTGCTTAGCCCTCTACTTATCCTCCTCAGGTCCGCACATTCTTGAACCTACTGCCCTCCAGCGAGGCCGACGGCGAGAAGTTCGCAGTCGATCAACCTTTAGAGTTCTCAGTAACGGAGGTCTGGTCCGTCCCCTACGTCGGTACAGTCGTGAATGGCATCATGAACGCCGGGAGCGTCAAGACGGGGGACGCGGTCCTCCTTGGCCCCGATTCCAACGGCAATTACACGCCAACGGTTATCAAGAGCATGCAGCGGAAAAGGTATGTGGTTCACTTGTTTCATAGTAGAGAGTTATGTGGAATTCAAGCCCGTGGTGCAGGGCAAATGTGACGAGTGCAGAGGCCGGGCAGTGTGTGTCCTTTGCTCTGAAACGCGTGCGGCGAGCAGCAGTCAGGAAAGGCATGGTGTTAGTACCCAAAACCGAGGCGCCTCCACGGTGTAGGTGTATTTTCTTAGATTATGGGCGCTTGCTAATTAGGCGCTCGTCTACAGGTACGCGCCAATTCGAAGGCCAAGTGCTGATTCTGTAGTATGTGGATATCATGATCTTATCACCATCCAAATATCCGACCATCTTTTTGCAGTCATAATACGACACTGCAGAAGAACTACCAGGTATATTGTTCCTATCTCTAGCCTTGGCATTTTATTGATCTTCGTCTGACAGGCTATGTTGCACTGTGGTGTATGTATACCCACTTCCCACCGTTTGCAAAGGGATATTGACGCCCGGTTCCCTAGGCTGTTCGCCAGACAGTGCGGATCGTGGGGATGGATCACCCGCAGGGCGTTCTTCGCACGGGCGACCGCGCGACAGTGCAGTTCGAGTTTATCTCGCACCCCGAGTTCGTCAAAGAGGGGATGAAGCTTCTTTTCCGCGAGGGCAAAACCAAAGTACGTCTTAACCTCTTCTTTTTTTTTTTTAGGAAAAAAAAAACCTTAAAATTTACAAGGGGCTTGGGGTGATAACACGTCTATTGTAACCTGTCTTGTGTCTGTACACTTTCTTGAGCATCCTCGTTGTGCCTCGTTATCATTATCATCTTCGATATGTAGTAGTATTGGATGCATAGTACTGCTCCGGTTAATCGCAGATTTCGCAGTGCTGACGGAGATAAGGTGGTGGCTGTGTGTAGATCTGCGGAGCTATTGTTGGAGCTGGCTCCATGGAAGACCGTTCGTTGCCTGTTCATAATTCCGTTATGGTCAATTTACTTTTTTGCTTCCTGCCAGTCTGGACTGTGCAACTGCCGAGCTGTCCTCCTGCTCAAATTTCTCGCTCTCACCGTCACTCATTTACAACCTCACTCCCTTTAACATCACTGATCACTCCACAGTTTCTCAGCCAATCCGTAAGTACCCATTCCAAGCAATGACGTGTCCATTGTTCTCCGTTGTGCGCTCCAACTGCGCACACTCGCCTTACCGTCATCGCCGCTAACTACTCATTACACTTTTCACAGTATACCCTTCGCACAACTACCTCTAACTAATCATGGCTGGACTATGGAGCCCACGATACCGGAATTCCAGTAGCACCCTGGTGCGCAGATTTTACGTTGCTGCTTGGCGACCATGTATATAACCTTCCTGGAACTGTAGTCTTCAAACTCGGATTCGCCCTACCCAGGACTGCTCGCACGTCAATCTAGTTTCAACGGCATCTCAGCATCGGTTTGTGGCCTTCAGTTTTTATCCTACTCTATGCTGAGCTTACCGTGTCTTGCAGTACTCTCTCTCACCCGACCCACAACAATGGGGGGCAGACCTTTCCATGAACCTGGTTGAGCCAGACGACGACCTACACAACCCATTGCTTGGGTTCGCGGGGTCTGGCGTTGACCAGAGCGTGTCTATATTTTCCCTTCGAGGTATCGCAAACTTTGGATGTCTTTTCGTATTGGGTGTTGGCCTCCTTACGCTATTGTGGGTCCTTTTCCCTTGGAGCACCGCTCCACCCTGAATCATTCGTTAACACCATCATCGCTTGGTTTGAATTTTTAAGCGCCGGCTATCCACTGATCTCACACTTTACAAGGAAGGAGCTGTCTACAAACGGTGGCTTCAACCTTGGTGGTATCAATGCCACTGGCCAGGTGCGTCGAGCAATGACGTACGCTGCTGCGTTTTACTGATATTTTGTAATCCTCAAGATACCGTCCATGGAGGGCGGCACGGGTCTCATCGACATCGCCACGCCGAAAGACGCATACACAAAACCTGCATGGACAACAGGCGGTACTGAGCTTCAGCTTGTGTTCTCAGACGAGTTCAATGTTGACGGGCGGTCATTTTACCCTGGCGATGATCCATACTGGGAGGCGGCTGACTTGCACTACTGGGTTCGCACGTTTGCTGCGGCGTAGTTCAGGAACTGTTCTCACATCCCCGTGTCTATAGGCGACGAACAATCTGGAGTGGTATGATCCAGAGGCTGTCACAACAGCCAATGGATCACTGGTTATCACACTTAGCGAGAAACAGACGCACGGGCTAAACTACGAGGGTGGTAAGTGCACCTTCCACTTCAACTAGAATATTTGTTGATGTCTGTGCTCAGGCATGATTTCTTCTTGGTTCGCCTTCATCGTTTATCTGTTGTGCTTAATCTAAGGTCAGATCGAACCTCAGGAACAAGTTCTGCTTCACGGGCGGCTACCTCGAAAGCAACGTCCGGCTCCCCGGCGCGAACAACGTCGTAGGGCTCTGGCCGGCCGTCTGGGCGATGGGCAACCTTGGACGCGCGGGCTACGGAGCCTCCTTGGAAGGCAACGTACGATTCCCTTCGATTTTCTCTGACTTGTAGATACTAATCACCCTTTCTAGTGGCCGTACAGCTACGACAGTTGTGATGTCGGTACTGCGCCGAACCAAACTATCAATGGCCTACCCACGGCAGCGCTCACCCAGGGCCTCTCCTTCAATAACGGCCACCTCTCATTTTTGCCGGGCCAGCGGCTATCGCGGTGTACGTGTAACGGTGAGAGCCATCCTGGACCTGTGCATACGGACGGCACGTACGTCGGCCGCTCAGCACCGGAAATTGATGTCTTTGAAGCCCAAGTGCGTGAACTGGCCATGCGTCTGCTTCGTACTCGCTAAAATTTGATTTGCTACCGCTAACTAGGTCGATCCGAACACGCTGATCGGCCATGTGTCGCAGTCCGCGCAGTGGGCGGTAGGCACAGACGCGTTGCATCGTGCGGCGGGGTGTGCTGATGAGAAGTTTTTTTATTTTATAGCCCTTCAATGAAATGTACACGTGGAAGAATACCTCGAACAATATAATCTATGGGGATCCTTCGAGGACAGTCTTTAACCCTTACATGGGAGGTCTTACGCAGCAGGCAACCTCTGCCCTTACCGTGACGAACCCGCTTGCGTACGAGCTTAGTGGAGGCCAGTTCTCGATTTACGGTTTCGATGTGAGCGTCTCATCCTTTGTAAATGTTGAAGGCGTATTGATCTGTGGAATTGCTAGTACAAACCTGGTACGATTCTAGGTTCTTGTACCTTTCACTTATTGACATTGATTCGTTCATCTCAGGGTTTGATAATGCGGTCAGTTTTACGATCGCCTGCTTCATCGAGCGGGCATAGCTGAAAGTTCCCGAGCAGTACATAACCTGGATCTCAGATGACAAGATCGCATGGACCTTCCTCGCCCCAGGCATGGGTGCCGACAACCTTGTTCAGGTCTCAGCACGGCCAGTTCCGCAGGAGCCCATGGTACGAGCCCGTTGCCTGACTGCTTCCCTTGTCCAGTCTTGCTGATATCGTGTTGGCGATATAGTACATCATTGTCAATCTGGGAATCTCCCAGAACTTCGGGGCGGTGGACTTCAAGCACCTGACGTTCCCGACACAGATGCACGTGGACTGGATCCGTGTGTATCAGCCGCGCGACGCGATCAATTTTGGCTGCAGCCCGCCCGACTTCCCGACGGAGCAATACATCAATACGTATGTCACTGGGTTATCGTGCGCCGCTTCCTGAACCTCACCTCGCCTTTTTTTCAGGTATCCAGAGGCGTACGCAAATCCGAACCTCACAACTTGGGTCAACGACTATAAACAGGTGTGGCCCAAGAACTCGCTGGTGACTGGGTGCACCTGATGCAAACGAGTTTGATTTGGATGGGAGTCCAATTTTGTTGCACGATGACGGCATATGCGCGCTGAGTTGTTGCTGTTGCCACCATTGCGATCGATTGATTGGTCGCGGCCCAGCGCTCGACCCGTGCAGGCGGATGTGGAATCTTTATACCAGAACATTATACCTTATCCATGGCCAGCATATATATCTAGATTTACGTAGGTAGACCGTCCTCACAAACACTTGATTGCTTTGTATTGGAAGCTTTTACCATTTGCATTTATCCATCAGTCGTCTCCCGAATGCATTATTACTACAGTAAACATTAAGCTGCCTCCGTGTTTATAAAGAGCAGGTATTATCATATAGTCCATTAAAAGCTGTTCCATTACTCCATCCCCTTCTTCATGTTATCATACTGGCTCCCCTCATACTTCAGCCAATTCTCATCCTTCCTCAACCCGCCCATCGCATGCTTAACAACCGCCACTAGACTCTGTCCAGGCTGCGGGTCCTTCCCAGGCCCGCCTTCCATACCCTCCCTCCCCGAGCCCTTATCCCCACTCAGCTCCCAGAACATACTCCCCGCCAGCCCCTCTTTCTTGATCCACTCCCCCTTCCACTTTGCCACATCCTCATTGTCATAGCTCACCATCTCCTTCTTCCCATAGTCGTAAGTCCAGCTCGCGAGCGCCTTCTCGTCGCGCAGGACGTGCGCGCCCGGCATGGGAAGCACGCGGTAGTCGTACACGCCCTGCTCCCAGCTCCCCGCGCCGATGCCCGAGAACGGCGTGCCCGGGCCCTGGGTGTTCGCGAAGGAGCGCCCGTAGAGCGGGATGCCCATGACGATCTTGTGCCGCGGGACGCCCATGGCGATGTAGTAGTGGATCGCCTCGGATGCGCTGACGGGCGCGCCGAAGACGTTTGCTTGGTGGTTCGCGATCTTGTCCCAGGAGCCGGCTGGGTGGCTCGTTAGTGGTAGGTCGATATACGACGAAAAAAAGGACATACAGAAGTCGTACGCCATCATGTTCCAGAAATCGAGCGACTTGTCCATCTCGGCGATGTGTAGCTTCTTGTAGTTATCGGGGCCGCAGGGTGCGGCGATCTATTGGGGTATAATAGGTGTTAGGGGCGCAGGAGAGTGGTTGGGAAGGAGGCGCATACAGTGAGTAGGAACCTGTAATTCGCGTGCTTTGCGTGCGCATGCTTGTCCAGCGCGGCTCTGAGCTCGTGGAGCAGCGCGACGTACCCGCGCGCCTGCTCGTCATTGCCCGGGTACTCGTAATCGACATCGAGCCCGTCCAGCCCGTAATCCTCAAGTAGCTTGATGGACGAGCTCACGAAGTTGGCACGCAGGGCGGGGTTGACGATAACGGGGTGGAAGGTCGGGGAGTAGGTCCACCCGCCGATGCTGAGGAGGACCTTGAGGTGACGGTGCTGCTTCTTGAGGTTGTAGATCGCCTTGAAGTTGCCGTAGAGGTTGTGGCCGACGTCGTTCCACGAGTCACCGGGGTAGTGGATGTCTTTGTCGGCCCAGTCGTCGGAGAGGAAGACTTCGCCCGTGTCGGCTTTGAGGTTGGCGAAGGAGTAGAGGATGTGGCTGCGGGGAATACGTTAATGTGGGTGATATCAAATATATGCGCGCGTACGTGAGATCTTGGGCTGGGATCTTCGAGGGAGGGAACTTTCGTCCATAGATTCCCCTGTAAAAGACGATTAGGAATGAGTATTGGAATGCGAGCATCTGGTTTACCAGTTGACGAAACTGGATCGCGTCAGTCAATGATCAGGAACTTGCAAGGGAGAACTCACTAGCCAACACTGACTTTTCCGTGGTCGGGCATTACAGGTTCTGTTGTATTTGGTATTGGTTTTGGGGTATTGTTGGAGGTGTTGGTCGGCGTCGGAAGCACGTTAGACCACTGACCGAATTTGTATGATGCAAATGCCACAACAAGCAGGATGGTCGCAAGAGCAAAGATTTTACGGTAAGATGAGGGCTGCTGAGGGGGGGGCGAAGGGGTTTCTGTTTCTTCGTTGGTAGGGAGTCGTGAGTAGGTCGAGGCCATCCGGTCGCTCGATGTCTGTCGTTGACGGCTGTGCGTCATCATCACATAGCCCTCATCACAGCCACTGATTCCACTGAATTCAACCACCATCATCATTGCCAGTTGGGCTAATTGTAGGAGCCATAATCCATGGGAGGATCCCAACTACAGAATCTCTGCGTTTCCGTGTTGGAGCTATGTACCAACGAAATATCTGGCAACCTCCGTAGGGAGCGGGCTTTCCAACGCTATCCTTTCCAATGTCATTTGCTCAGGTTCAATTGCGTCTCTAGTCCCACCCAGCTCAAGTTGATCTCTCTCCAGATCCTCGTTGAAATATGAACGAGAACCTCATGACCCCTTCTTTGCATACACGCCAGTGGACTCCGTAATCGGGAATACTACTTTTACTTTGGAGTCTGCCATTGAATTGCAAGTGAGCAACCCAGAGAATGTCCGACAAGATACCCGATAATCCCCCAGCCGCGATGTGGTGCCATTTTTACACCGATTCCAGGAGTTGCGCTCTACATATATAGTCTCGGAACATTGCAGGTGATTCCCCAGCACCTCAAGTTGCTATCACCGCATTTGTATCTTGGCTTGGGTCCGTGAGTGCCCAATCCCCCTGCCTGGGGTCAGTGTGGTGGCCAAGGGCGGTATGTAAATTCGCGCACCGAAAGCTTAACGATCTGAGTTATCCCGTCTTTTAGGTCTGGCACAACGACATGCGTCACAGGTTATATCTGCACATACAGCACTCCATGTATGCACACATCATCACGCTCATCAAATTTGCTGAGAGTAAATCTGCCACAGTCTACTCACAATGCATGCCTGGAACAGTCACAACCACTCCCGGGCCCACGATCACTCCAACGATGACAACGACGTCGGATATCCTAACCAACGGTACGCATCCCCCATCCGCATCGTCTCCACCACCGTCTCACCGTACAAAGACGGCACCCCCATGCTCGGACCCGAATCCTCCTCGGGGCGCTTCACCATCGGCAGTACGATCTCGCTGAACAACTCCAACGGCTCAAAGCTGTCAACATCGACAGCAGCGGGACGCAGTCGTATAAGGCGCTGACATTAGGGACGACGGCGATGACGACGAACTCGAGGGCGACACGATCATAACGACTTTGCCGCGTCAGCTGAACTTCATCGCTTGTCCCGGCACTAACACCACGTTCTATGACGTGCACTTGCAGCAGGGGAATGATACGCCTTCTGGGAAGACGTGTACGCTTGTTACGATGCATCTCCTGTGTTTATGTTAGACGGAATTCAATATACTGCTGTTGGGGCCAGGATAGTTCTCTTGGATTTAACTTTCACTTTAGGCTCAAGTGTGGCGCACATATGTGAAACGATGGCTTGCTCGACACAAGCGGGGGCACTAGTGCTAAAGTTGGAGCAGTCAGCTTAATCATTATGGCGTACATGATTATGCCGCACGGTTAATAGTTAGCATTGAAAGTCAGCCAGTCAGGGAAGCTTATTGGAGTGGCGTCGACAACGTCATCAGGTGGCAGATATATTGTACACAGCGTGTTTAGGTACACATCGGAGAGAAATAAATACAGATGAGTATAATCCTAGTTCCACAGTCTGTAGAAGCGTCGCAAAGCAAATGCCATGACCTGCCTTCTAGGGAATGGGCGTGTAGAGCCTGTTCCCAGCCGCCCATCGGTGGCCCTTGTCGGCGGATATACCAGTTGTGATCACGGCAATCCCGATGAGGAGACTCAATATCCAGGAAAGAATGTTGCAGATATAAGCAGCGCCTGAAGGCAAATTAATTTTGGGTGATTGGGTACGGCTGCCTGATAGACTCACCAAGATCTGCATGTTCGAAGTCTGAGTACGCCGACTGGACATACATATCTGTCACAAGGCCAAAGGTAGTGATCTGGAATATTGCTATGTTGATTTTGAATGAGCCATGTTATCACGTCGAATGCATCAAATTGCGTACCATGAAGCAGAATAAGGACGGCAACGACTCTCCATATTCTCCTTCTGCGCGAATGTGTAGTAACGCCGAATGCAATAGCACAGAGCGACACCGCAGCACACCACACCGCGAGCTCCACGAGGTACCGCGCACTCGTCCACGCAGCGCAGAACCCTTGGTTCTCGTTCTCGCACCCGTCCCTCACCTTCATCGGGAAACTGCGACATGTAACGTCGCCGTATACTGTCTTTCCTCCATGGGGACCTGGAACGCGTGTAACTTCGTACTCGCAGAGCACGGCGAGGCCATATGTGGTTGTGAACCTCGTGTGTAGGACTTGGTGATGAATGACAAGCCTACGGCACCAAGGTCAGCCCCAGCCGTTCAGCCTGTGTCTATATGTGACGGACCAGTCAGAACGGACTTCGGACAAGACGTTCTGTTGGACGTCAGATGCTATATTGGTCTTTCGGAAACGAGTGAAGGGAGAAGGAACTTACAAGGATGAATGTGAGGAGTACTGCGAAGAACGTAACGATATAAGAGAGTTTTCGCATCTTCTCTTTGACGGTAATGGACAAGTCCAAGCTCCAAGCATTCTTATCTCACTCATGTCCGATGGCAGGCCTTATTGCTATTGGTGGTGACATCATGATGGGCGGACGTGATGCTGTCGAAGCGAGTCAAGGGTCATAAAAGAGCGAAATTTGGCACAGTCCTTGTCGATTAGTGGTTAAATCATCTCGTTGTGGTTTATCTCGCTCCGAGAAGCCGGAAGTTCGAATCCTCCCTGGGACAAGCTTTTTGCTTTTGCGTCCATATCTTCTGTGCTTTAGTCCATCTAGGAAGTCGAATACGTCCATCTTTGACAGGTTCGAGTCATCTCCGTCCATGCTATGAACTGAGGACGAGCTCTTCGAGCGCGCGGTACGCATGTCCCTTAGCTATGCGCCACTCTTTCTAGGCTTAGTCTTGAAACGTGTACAGAGGCAAGTAATAGGACATATCATCCACGAAACTATCGCACTATCCTCGAAACACGTTCTGAGGCTTTCAAACATCCACATCCACTCTACATATCCGTCCAGCGGGATTCTTCAGGCGAGACGCTGCTGTTTCGCCGTGGCTTCTCTAACTAAGGTCTTTGGGCTAAGGCTTTCGATGCAGCATCAACCAGCACGGCAGGTGGAAGGACCCTGTCCTGAAGGTAGTACCTTCTGCTGCTAAAATGGCTACAGCTCGAGGTCGATCTAAAGTGGGGTATTCGAGGGGAAAGCCTCTAGAGAAGCGATGGTGGACTGTCGTCACGGTGGCCATGGCGCCTGGGGAATTTTAATTGCAAAAGAAATCCTTGAGGCGTCGAGTTGTTCTAGTTCTGTTCGTTTACCTCTGTTCTTGTTAATGTTCTATACTGTTGCGCCCAAGTTGCGCCGACATCCCTCATAAAAGATCAGCGCTTCAACGGAACGAGACGGCTTTGACCACCTGGTCTGTTACGGATCCAAAAAACTTGTCCCAAGGAGGATTCGAACTTCCGGCTTCTCGGAGCTAGATGAACCACAACGAGATGATTTAACCACTAATCGACAGGGACCTTGCAGGGGTTGTCCCATTTACTGCCCATAGGGACGGCCAAAGTTGCTGCTGCTGATTCTGCGGAAAACGGCTATATATGTATGTCCTTAACCTCTGTATCACCGTCGCATGGGGGTATCGGAGATCCTCCAAGTGCACGGGCGTTGGGAAACCCGCACTTTGGGCAGATCTTGATTCACCGGCTGATATACACTCGCTGATATCCTCGACGCTCTCCTCGTTCTCTGTAGACAGAGTCGTCCTGCGCAAAATCGTAGAATCGGGATCTCTGCACTTTTGACTCCTTGAGTCTGACTTCAGTGGAGTGCTGGGAAGGTAGCCCGAGTACGACAATAATGAGTGGAGTGAGCTCTGTGCTTTCGACGGTCCCACTGTTAGATGGCTAACCCGCTGTGCGGACCGAGTCTCGCGAGAAGATTCTACGATGCATATTCATGATAAATTCTAGCGAGCATTAAGACAAAACATCGGCATGTTACATAAAAGAGTGACCGAGTCCATTCCTTAGACCGGTGACCCGTTCCCTCTACTGAGAGGCAAGCCTCGAAGGCGGCTTGCGGTTGAGGGATTGGTTACTAGTCTATCCATTCCTGTCAACAACAGTTTTGAATTTTTTTTTGGAAAAATTCCGCCAGGCGGGCACGTGGATTCCAGGTAGATAACCTGATGACTTCGTAACGAACTTCGTATAGGATGGGCCTGTCCTACTCGCTTCTGGACACACTTTGAGACCACGGATAAAGATGTTCGAAACTCTCTCGCTATCCACTCGAAGATCTCGTCCTCGTCTCTGGTAGTGGACTTTCAAATTTAACGAAGGAGAATGCAATGGTTTTGAATGGACTGTGGCTTACCTGTAAGAATCTGGCCAACTTTGCGAACACTAAGGAGACCTAAAAAAATGTCCCAAGGAGGATTCGAACTTCCGGCTTCTCGGAGCGCTATCTGACCATGCGATGACCACAACGAGATGATTTAACCACTAATCGACAGGGACAGTGTGCTTCCTTTCTGAAGACATTTCCTGAGCATCCAATCACATTATAAAATTTGGTAGTACCTGGTTTCATTCTCATTTTCCGCGATGGTTCCACGTTTGAAAAGCCACGAGTGCCGAGCTGCCGCTTTCCTGAGTGAATGCTACTTAAAGGCTTAGGCAACACCAAGGTATGGGTTATCCAAATATTACGTGAAGGATTAAAGTAGGGTCATAATTTACATCACATTTCGTGTACGGGAGTCATGTCCATTCCATTCCGTACTTGCACAGAACAACGCTCAAACTCGCGGAACGCCACTCGTAACATCCGGGTAAGTGCTCGCGATCAGCTACGACAGCACCAGCATCAGTAAACGGGAGGGGGGGGAGAGAAAACGAGAACAACTGCGCACCGCGAACAGCTCTGGCGCTCGAACGGCCAGTACCTGTGGATCTTCGCCAAGGCCTACAAAGCTACAAGGTAAAAAATGTCAGAGGGCATGCAGCGCTGTCTGGAAAGCTCAGCTTACATGGTAGATACTCCCGCCTCGATGGCAGAGGACAAGGTAAGAGCTGCAGGGCACTCAACAAGGAGGAATATTAGAGGAAAAATTTACTGACAGCATTGCAGGCCGATCAAGAACGCGAAGAGAAGAACGGGAGCTGTATAACTTCCATCCGCATTATACGAAGGAGCGGTGACTGGCGAGAAGAAAACAATGAGGGTCGATTGAAGAAGATAATGCGGCGGGACATACAGCGCAGGTAAAGGTAGGCAAATAGTGATGATAGCAGGCCAACAAGGTATCCTCCCCATGTCATGGCTGTGGGAGATGAGTCGATGGATACCAAGAAGAAAGGTTAGCTGCTCACTCATTCCAACAAGCGAGTCGTTGACGAGGGCATCGATACCTGAATCATAAACTTATGAGATCTCGCCAACCAATTGATCACAACTGAACGACATACCGCGATCTTTGAATAGCCTCCAGGTGTCTTTGGCTGCAGTGATATATGGCTTCCCGTAAAGTGCTAAAGTAAGGGCACGACATCAACAATGGTAATAGCAAGGATGGTGATATAGTCACTGACCAATTTCGATATAAGCATATCTATGAAATCATAGCATTAAATGGACACGGATCGAATGGTGAAATTTGGAACATGCCTGTTGAAATATTCCACCATGCCCTCGATGATACCAACGAAACAAGCTGCGCAGCACGCCAAGCAGGCCTCGACAGCTGAAACAGGAGAAATCGCATCAACGATTAGACAGCACAGGGAAAACGTTGACGAAAATTACGCACGATGACCGTCGGCATTTGCGTTATTGCGCGCCATGTTCAGAAACATCTTCAAGAGCTCTAGGAGCGTCACGATCAACGATCCAAAAGCAATTGATCCCAGCGACAGCGTAGAAGCCCGACCGAATGCAGAAGTGGTGGGATGCTTTGGCTGGGCAGAGGTATAAAAGCATCAGAAAGGTGGAGACTCAGGAGGATACGCGACACATGCCATCTCTCCAAGTTCCTGCGGCCCAAAGTAATACCACGACCCGAAGGGCCCGCCTGCGAGCGTGGCAAGGGCGACATTCTTCACTACTTGTGACGTCCAGAGGAAGGAGAAGGTCTCGAAGAAGATGAGACCTGCGACCTTGCCCGAGGAACAGCCAGAGGTTGCACAACCTAGACATGTAACATTTAGTTGAAGGTGGGTAGCAGAATAGAGTAAGGAGATCTACTAACTAGGGTTACCAGGCGTGTATTTCGCATACCTGACAGTTGGTTTATACACATCTCATCATCGAGGATGCCATTTATTTATTAAGATGACTTACGTTGCGATAGCAGTGAACGTAAACCATCTAAATGAATTATGTTAAGAAATACCTAACAAAGACGTTTGGGAACTTACACCGCCAAAGCTGCCTGGATCAGAAGCGCAACAAAGGCAACTAAGTAGACGGTCTTGTGATGCTTTGCCACGTCCATTACAACTTGGAGGAGCAGGGACGCGAGGGGTATACGGGACCTGAAGCCAAAGTAGGACAGGACTGATAGGAGAGCAATGATTGTGAAGATGATCGCGCCAGCTATGAACGGGAGCGAGGATTTAGGCAGATCCAATTTCGTTGGAATGAATACGAACAATAGTACTTCGTTATCCAGTAGTAGACACAGATCCCGCTGTAAGAGTGATGTCAGCACAACGACTCCGAGGAGCATCGAGCTTCTATTACGTACATATTCAGTAATATCGAGAGAACGAGTGTGATATGCATGATCATCCGTGTGAAAGCACGGGTGAGCATAAGGTACGCCGTGGAGAGCAGCAGCGCAGCTGCTGTCACCAGTAGGAGGAGATACACCGTACTCCTGCAAGAGAACGTAAGGACGAGATGCCCCAGTTGGATTTCAGCTGTACAGACCGATTGAGCGTAACGGCGGTGCCAGTTTGCCCGCCGGACTTTCCGAGACCGCCGCCAAGGCCACCACTCGATACCCAGGAGGATATCACGATCCCAGACAAGGCCGCAAATCCGAGGAACTTGACAGCGATATAAGTCGGTATATTCTCCTCTTATTGGGGAAGTAATAGACGTACCTGGAGCACGAAGAGCACGAGGAAAATGGGATCGTTAATCCTTTTTTTGGGCTTGAAGCGGTCCCCTTCATAGGGCGATTTCTGATCATATGTTGGTTGTTGGGGAGTTGGAGCATAGCCAGCATGTCCTCCTCCGTAGTTGGGTGTGGGCCCTGGATAAGGGGGTTCTTGGTACATTGATTTTGTGAAGAATTGAAGGGAGAAAAAAGTTCGTTAAGGTCGTGACGGCGGGCAAAAGAAAGATGATGGTAGTGTGGAAGCAAGAGGTTCAGTTTGCCTCCACTCTAGAGCCTAATGTTGATGGTGGCCATGGTGTGACGTATAGGGGTCGAGACCGTGTCACAGCACAGGCGATGTTTGATCGGGGTTGATTCAGGGATATAAACTGTATAGTAAGTACACAGTATCGAGTATTGTAACTTCAGGCATGTTCTGTAAGTATGAAAGGGCAAGTGGAATTATGTGTAGAGAGAGAAGAATGAGACGTGATTTGGACCTCGGGGGAAAATTGTCGTCCTGTCAGTCTATGCAAGAATTTGCACTAGACCGCCAGGCGAGGTCATCCAAGGGCGCGACTACGCGGTTTGCGGTGTCACATGTTTGAGTCGGACGACGATGACGGTAACATTGTCCGTAGTATGATGTGACAGCGCATGCTTCAGGAGTTTCGAGCTTGCTGCTTGTGCATCCCCGATGTCGCGTACAAGGTCAATGGCGCTTTGATCATTGGCAACATCCCATAGCTAGAAAGGTCCCAATCAGCACCAGAAAACCACAGAACACAGACCCTCTCACCCCATCGCAAGCTAAGACCAAAAATTCATCTTCGTCACATAGTTCCGTCTCGGTAGTGTACGGCGCGCCAACCACGAACTCTTTCATCGACGAATCGCCCAGACTCCGTGTAACAGCCAGCACACCGTTCACGCGTCCGCTCATGACAAATCCACCAGCGTCCGTTATCCGCTTGGCCTCCTGCTTATCTGAGCCCTTGTGGTCATACGTCAACCGTATTGCTCTCCCAGCACGACACAGCACCCCCCGCGCGTCGCCCGCATTAGCAGTGTACAGCACACGTCTCGAGTCGGAAGGAGGTATCGTGACAGTCGTACCCAGCGCGACGTCTTTCCGCGATGCAGCAGGCGACGCAGATCGGGGTGTGGAGGGATTTGACGGGCTGGAATTAGAGACACCGCCAGTGAGGCTCTTCAGTGCCTTCTTGATCCGACTGCTGCTCGACGATTTCTTCTTCTTCAGCTTATTGAGATCGGACCCTGGGTTGCCATTGCTCTCCGCGCCGCTGCTGTGCGCGCTCTCCATGTCGTTGCTATGTCCGGAAACAGGCGAATCGGCATCGGGCGATGGCGGCGTTGCGACGAACGACTGACGTCCTTCCGCGTCTTCGATGCGGAGAAAGGCTGTGACGGCTGTGCAGCCGGAATGGATTTTCCCCTCGGACTCTTCACACATCCTGGAAAGGCTCTCATCGACCTTGTGGAACGTCTCATTAAGGACATCTGGGACGGGCATGTCCGGGAAGCCCCGTAACGACGATAAGAGGTACTGTGGTCGGTGTCAGATAGAGGCGCAGCGCGGAGTGTTCGGATAAGAGCGCACCTCGTGGAAGTGGGATCCACACCATTCTGCGGCATGTTTCCCGGCGTGACCGTCGAAAACGGCGAAGAAACCTTGCCCTCGGATAGAGTCGAAGTCGACGACGAACGAATGGGCGTCTTCCATTGTTCTCCGCGTTCCTTTGTCTTCAGATACGCCAACTTGATACGCTGGGTTCTTCGCTGCATGCCGGTTGAGAACCTAGGATGTTGGCACGGCGATGAACGGTATGTCTGTAGTGCATTCAGTGTGGAACGTACTCCATGGGTATCTATATCAACGGTGGAAATAGACTTCGATCGTGCGTTGGGAGAATCACTAAATCGAGGTGGCATAATCGCAGGAGTTTGGCCTTCGATATTTGAATGGTAATGTAATGTAATTGTGAATGCTCTAATTCGAACACTCGGTGTTTAGCGAGTCCGATCTCCACTATAAATCATGTAGAACTCACGAAAATTAGTCGAATGTGGAGAGACTTTGCAGTTGGTGTCCGAATAAATGTACTAGCTAGAGAGAGCCTGGGGCTGTGCAGTTGTCAGCGGATATTGGGCAAACGCAATGATCAAATAGTAATCACAGGAGTCGATTGGCAAAGGTATAGTGGTTGGAGGAGGAGGACGAAAGAAAATCTGCGGAGCTGATTATAATTATATGACGAGTTGAGATAATTGAAGCTTGGCCAACACATCATCTCTCTATTATGTAATCAGAATGACCGTCAGAGCTAGCCTACGCAAAACCAACTTATGCCTCCATCGGATCTCGTGCCCGTATGCTCAACTTAAAACTCTGGGCTGACTCCTAGACCAAAGTATACTTGCATGATTTGAACATTATGCATCTCTTCTTATGCATCAGCCATCCTGACAACACCGGGAAACAGAATCGCAGGCTCTTCTGTAAAATTGAATGATTATTCCCGTCGGACAGTTTGCTTGACACAATGCAACCCTTGCCGATGTGTATCGTAGCCGCATTCACTAGGAAGTCAGGCGAATATACAGCTAGATTCCGGGGACCGAGACCCAAAATTGCAGTAGACCTTAAGCTTATGTAAGTTGACATCATCGTAGTATGACCTACACCGCTAACTCGGTCTCACGTCACTCGCAGGCAGACAAATTGTCTGATGGTCACGAAATCACTGATCTGGAAAT